>JANIMX020000143.1:1147536-1157880 GCA_024582655.2 Erythroxylum kunthianum | reverse complement strand
CACATGTTACAAACATTCACACATTCCATATTTGATTAAGCCCAATGCATGTTCATTAGTTAACTCACTAACTCTCATTGAATGAATTAACAACCTACTTAGTCTCATCTCTCAATCTCAACCAAATAGGCATAAACATACACATTCACATTCCATGCATTCCATAATTGCATTAGCATAATATAAATTCATTAGTTACCTCACCAACTCTCATTGTGTGAACTAACCAATTTACTAAGCCTCATCTCTCAATCTTAGCCCAATAAGCCAAACATACATCATACACAATCATGAAAGCATGGAATTCTCATCATTTAAACATGGAATTTCATACATTTATGTAAATAATATCCATACAAATTGAGTAGGGAATAAAATCCTACATGAAACCTAAGCTATCAACATCATCATCCACAACAAATTCAGAAGTTCCATAACTTAAATACTAAAGAAAAACAAAGAAATAACAAGAAACTAAAGAGAGGAAGAGCTTGGTCTTTTCTCCTAAAAGGTGGAAACTATGGATGATCTTGATTACATTTGATGATCTTGTTTCTCTTTGTTTTTCTCCTCCAAAATCACCACTTCAGCCTCTTAAGAATTCTCCCTCATGATCTCCTTTAAGTTAAGGGTCATAAGTTAGTTTATATATGTCCAAATGTCCAAAAAATGAAGCTTAAGTCGATTGTTGTCCGCGACAAATCCCACGATCGTGGGATTAAGCGGTGGAAACACTTTGTCAAGATCTTGAGAATCCTACGATCGTGTAATTCTCCAGTTTTTTTTCTCTAGTGGCTCTTCTTATTATATTACTATTACATATTTTTAAGGACTGATTTGAGTCTTCTTTTAAGTTTAGGGTTTCCTTAGGTCCAACGTTGCCAAAATTACCCTTAAAATACGTTTATAAATTTCTACCTACGCTCAGATTTTGCTTCGCTTCATTTTCCAACATTCTTTTCTTTTCCATTCTCCCAACATGCCTAAGCTTTCTAAATATGAGATGGTATCAAATAACACTTCAAATGCAACCCAAATCATGTCCAACATCCTCATGCAAGCATGCAAAATTTCATGCAAATGAAACACACAAAACAATCATGCAAAACCATGCAAAACATAACCTAAAAACCATGCAAAACACTTATTCTTGCATATTCTTATATACAAACACATAAACATGCAAATGAGATAAAACTAACACAAAACATAACCTAAACATCCTACAACATACACTTTACATAACAATTATCAAACAACTAATCTAGAAAAACCTATGTAAATGTGACTTATCAGAGTCATCATCCTATTTTAACTATAATAATCTATATGTAAATCAACCTATAATGTAAAACTACTTCAACTTCCAATAATATAAGCAATTGTGCCCTTTTAAGCAACAAATGGGCCAAACTTCTAACTTTAGTATTAGTTTGGAAGAAATTGTTAAGTCTCTTACTACTAATACTTTTTAATTTTATAGAATACAAAATAAATGCAATAATAAGTGAGAGCTAATATTCAAAGTCTGAAGAATCAAATAGGTTAATTGGTAGCCATAATTGCTCAATTAGAGGCACAAAGCTCAAGGAAATTATTCTCTCAAACAATTGTGAATCTAAAAGCTAATGTAAATGCAATTATTTTGAGGAGTGTTGAAGAGTTGAGATGCAAATAAATATACTCCCTACACCATTAAAACAAGACAAAAAGAAAACAAATTGTTGCATATGAGAATTAAAACATATTGGTAACACTATGTAACGCTAGAATTAAAAATACCATATTGGTAGAAGCATCTATTAATTTAATTCCTTACTTTATTTATGCTTCTTTAGAATCTAGACCTTTGAATAAATTTGATGTTGTGATTCAAGTAACTGATAAATCTTAAGCCTTTTTTAGGAGTATAGTCAAATATGTTCTTGCAAAAGTAAATGATATGTTGTTTTTATAGATTTCTATGTACTTGATGTATTGAATGACGATGAAACAACTCCTATTGTGTTATAAAGATCATTCTTTAAAACATTTAAGACTAAGATAGATGTTAGTAGCATACTTACAATGAAATTTGATAGTAAAATTGTTATACATTTATGATGTCATGAATTCTCCTAATGAGGATAATCCTTTTTGTATATTTGATATGATTGATTCTCTAATATAGGAAGTCTTTGAACTTGAAGGAGAAGATGGAGTAGAAGTTTCCATTTGGGAGTATTTTCAAAAAAAGAATAAGGAACTAACAGCATTAAATTATAGGAAACTATTACATCACTAAATGACTCTCAAGAGTTAAAATAGTCATGTAATTTTTCTTTTTTTATTGTAAAAAGTGTAACTTTGACCCTAACGCTTTCAATAAAATACAAGTTGAACCTCAATATTTTAGAGCATTCAAAATGAATTTTAATATTTATAAAATATTCAAAATAAATTTTGAGTAGACAGAAAAATGGACGAAGTTAAGTCTCCATCAATTATATGTCACATAAGCACTAATATGATATGTATTTAATATTTTTAACTTATATTTAAGTTAAAAATAAATTAACTTTTAATTTAAATTCTTAATAAAACCTGATTAACTTAATTTAATTATAACAAAATTTAAATAACCTATTAAACTCAATAATATCCTAATTAAACTAAATTTCGAATATAATTATATCTTGATTAAACAAATTTCCAATTAAAAATCCCATTTAAAGCTAAAGAACTTCCAAACACTTTTAAACAACCTTATTCTCAAGCTAGAAATCGACCCTTAACCATATAAGCGATATCCTTGGTGTATTCTCCTTAGCTGACAATGAAATATTCTCCTTCATCGATACGAAAGAGCTCCTCTTTCATCAAAGAATATTTCAAATAGTTGAGCTTAATCACCCAGGCTAAACTCAATTTTGAACAACCTGAGTTTCAGATTGAATTATTTTTCTTTTGTAAGTGACCTCCATGAAGTTGGTAGAATATATTAATTCAGGCATTTAGGGCCCACATCTCCTTATCAAAATCAAATTCCTTGATCTCCCTTTCATGGAAAGGGATCTCTAGGCACTATAAGATAAGATAAAAATTTCACAGCCAATAAGATTAAAAGAACAATAGTAAATCTCAGGAGCTGTTTACTCATTATGGAACTCCATTAAGCATAACTTTTGAGAAGATTGTCTATATGGATACTATAACTAAGGTGAGTTCCAAATTAGGTCTTTTAGAGTTTAATGGTTATTCAGACTTTTTGGTGAAATACTATAAGACCATGTCCAAAAGCAGAGAAATGAGAAAAGTTGCACTAATAGATTATTGTTTTTAAGATGCAAAACTTTTTAATGTTGCAAAAGAAGATGCTAAACTCAAAAATAAAAAATGGGTGACATTATAGATGAGTTGTGTAAGGATACTAAGGCCTTGGTGTGTGTAAGCACAACTACTAATGAAATTCAATGAAAATGATCAAATTCATAAAGAAATGATTCAGGAAATGTAAATAATAGCTTGTCCACTCTAGGTTAATTAGGTTTTACTAAGAATACAAGTTAAAAATTAAATTATTTTAACTTAAATATGATATATATGTTCCATTGTGCCACATAAATTCCATGTTGCATAGTGAAGCTCATATATTGATTAAACATATTAAATTAGTACTACATTAATACTGACGTGAAATATACCAAATGAATACTTAACTTTATCAAAATTTTCATCAACTCATGGTTTATTTTAAATATTTTATAAATGTTTGAGTTCATTTTGAACACTCCAAAATATTAAGGTTTAACTTGTATTTTAGAGAAAATGTTAAGATCATTTTCACTTTTTGCCTATTTCGTTAAGAATTTCTAATGAGAGGCATTTACCCTCTATTTTTAGGAAGTTATTCTAGATTTGAGACCTCTTCCTACTGATCAACCAAAAAGAATGTTGAATCCATAGATGATAGATACTGGTTATGAAAGGAGGCACTGAGTCGAGCCAACAACAATAAATAAAGGCATTGCTTGGAAAACAACCTAAGATTTGAGCTACCTAGACCATGATGTCCTATATCATTACCTACTTGTTAAGCAAGTAGCTTAACTTATTTATTTTTGTTTCAATTCAATCATCTATGTTGTTTAAGTATGTGTGAGATTTTATTTTTTTACATTGGATTTAAAAATGGGGGAAGAGTAGGATGTATGATTGTTTTACTGGAATATTTCTATTTAACTTGTTCCAAGTGGATTAAATTATCATGCATGCTATAATTTTTAACCAATGAACATCAAAATTTCATATATTAATTTTTTGAATTAACTTGAGGAATGAAGTATAATTAACATTGATAGTTGAGTTAAAAGGAAACTATGATTTTTTTTGATAAATTAATTGAACCTGTGAGCTTTTGGGTCAAACGAGATTGAGAAATCTATGTCAATTTATGTTTTTTAATGTGTGATATTATTTTATGTGAATGTATCTCTAGAACTTGTTTTGAACCATTTTGAGATTTACATTAATATGTGCATATATAAAAAGGATAAATGTTATCTTTGATTCAATTCTTTAGCCTAAATAGACAACCTGACTTAATATCTCTAGTCAACATCTTCTAGTCTTAATAAATCCATTTCTTTTATTAAAATTTATCATATGAGACCAATCCTAAAATTAAAAATATTTACTTAAACAAGAGGGATAATAGGTCTTTTGAATTAAATCATTTAAGGGTTTTGTGAAAAGAAGAACAAGTTAAGTGTAAGGGTGTGCTTAGTGAATAAAGTAGTATTGTAATGAATGTAAATTAGAGATTACGTTTGAACATTGAAATAGTGTAGGCACATTTGAATCTGTCACATATAAGAAACAAATATATTCACCTGACATGATTACAATAGTCAATATTCTAGATGTGGTGATGGATTGAATAAAGAGATTGTGGAGTAATTAAATATGTAATATGGATTATAGGTTTCCTAGTAAGTTATTTACCAAATATATGTTTAAGATGTTATACTAATTCCTTTGGTTTTAAACCTCTCTAACTAAATTCCTCACCATTAACCTTAACCTAATTTCAATAAAAAATAAATACCTTTTAATTTTTACATGCATATAATATAAGTAGTAAAGATTTGATACATTAGCAAGTCTATAATAGTGCAAGTGCATAAGAAGAACCTGAGAAAAAAACTTAACCCAACACTTGAGTGACTATAGTGAAATTTATGAGAAAATTTATTGGATTTTTATACTCACTTTTGAACAAAATTGTTATGTTAATTTTTGTTCATATTTTCTTGTGAGCTTTAACTATAAGATATTATGTTTACTTGATTCTTGTTAAGATTATATCTTGTGGTTTATATGATTTTTATGCTATAAGGAACGAATTGGTGAAAACTTTTTTGTTATTACATTCCTTAATGAATATGTTTTTCTGAAGCCGAGCAGGAGCTAAATATGAGTGAATTTGATAAAAATATAAAATATTATATTTTCATTGCTTAATATTTACTATATTAAACCTACTTTATACCTAAATGCACTCATCATTATTATATTTTGATTTAGGATGCAAATGGAGGTGTTGAGGACATAATGAAAATATTTGGGCATCTATGGACAATTTCCATAATGCTTCTAAAGTTGGACATAACTTTCTCATTCAAACTTCAATTGAGATTAATTAAGATGCTATGGAAAACTTATGAAGAGCTTTAAAATGTGTGTATTTTTAGAACATGATTGTGTGCTAGGCGTGTTTTGTATTAGAACCTTAGTGCATTAAGACACAACCTTTTACATAGTAGGGATGGAGCCCATGTGATATGATAAAGAGATACAATGTGATACATAGAGTATTACACATATATGTCAAATATCAATGCGTGTATTCTCCTTTTAAAAGTGATACTGGAGAAACAATGTGATACATAGCATGGGACATGAACGTGTTCTCTGTGAAAACTTAATATGCCCCCTATTTAACAGGCCCCTCTCTCATGGTCTTGTGTGGCTAAATTCTTTTACTTGATCGAAGGAAAATAAAACCTTGAGATGTGTCCAATTATAAGATCTTATTTGTTTTTATTGTTTGATTTATATTTTGAGTACTGAATGTTATTTTACGTTTATCTTTTATGATTGTGTCACTTAATTATCCAAATGTATACTAGTTTGTTATTTGTCACAATATATTATTAGACTAAATTTTAAATCAGTAATTGTTTAATCCCTCAAAATTTTGAGGTGACTAAGGTTTACTAGACCGTTGCGTTTAAATGAAACCACTTTTGCTTGTGCTATTCTATTTATTGATCTTTCTAATTTTTAAAGATGCTAATAAGCTAAATCTTTGATGCTTAACGTTCGATAGTTAGGATTAATTGGGATACGTTCTTTATAATTAACTTTGGTTAAGAAAAGAAAAAAATAATTCTAATGGTAAATATTTAAAGTTTAAATTGATTTATAATTATATCAATAATTAATATAAAATTTCAATAGTGAATGAGGACTAAGATCAAAGTTTGTTTTTATTGTCTTCTTTATATTTTAAATTGAATTGTCCTTAGTTACATTTTAATATTATTTTCATGACTAATCAAAAACTTCCTCATTCTTGTTCAAAGAATAAAATTAGGTTAGCTGCTCCATCAAATCTTATTCGTTCTACTACATATATTTCAAAAATAAAATTTTATTTTTCAGTACAAGCGAAATCACACCAATCATATATTTAATTTATTAAAAATTTTAATGTAGCGTATGAACTCCTTAAAGATATTTCCTAAGCCTACTTCGAAAAGTAGAATAGCCTTAGCAACCAACTACGGAAAGCATGGAAGCTGATGGCATTATAGCAAATTAAACACAATAAAAGAGACTCGACCAATCTATCTATTTGAACTATTTCACCTGTAAAATATTTAAGAGAAATTCAAGATGTTGGTAGAGAACTTCTTCCCCAAGTAGACTAACCTAAAGAGGTTTAGAACCACAGATCTCTTAATTATGTAAAAAGACGCCTTCCAAATGGCCTTTACACCATAACTCATAAAATTAGTGAGTTTGGTCCAAACCTCCAAAAACCTCAGCAGACAGAAAACCAGACAACTGAAGCCAGAACAGACTCTCAGCATCGATGGTAGGCGTACGTACGATATGGACATATGACGCCGTCCGATGTTATAGCGTTTAGGGAAACCACCATACCATAAGAATTCTCCAACAAGCACCTGATCGCTCCGTTGCATGAGAAGGTCAAAATTTGGCATGTAAGGTAATTATTTGCAGCGAAACCCTAGCTCTGATCACCGCTTCCATGATATTTCGCCTCTTGCCATCACTTCAAAGTGGTTGCCAAGTCATTTTTTTTTTTCCTTTTCTTCTCCAAATGCAATTGGGTTCTGTCATCTCTATAGCAATCAAAAGTTTTTGCATTGAAAGCAGATTGGTCTATAGTGTGTCCAAATATATTAGAAGGTTAATCAAATGTTTAATTATTGTTAGGGACTAATTAAATTTTTAGTTGTTTAATTAAGAAAAAGAAAATATTTTCATGCAAAAAAAAACATGCATGAACGTAAAGAGTCCAATGCAGAAAGGGGAAGGGTTTTGTTTTATGCTAGATAAGAGATGCATATATATAAAGATAACGCAGCAGAAAGAAAGGTGCGTGGAGGGGCAGTAAAAAATAGCAGAGAAGAGAAGCAACAGACGCCAAGAAGAGTCCAAGTGCAACGCCAAGAAGAGAAACAGGCGCAGAAACGCAGCAGTGGAGAAGCAGAAGAGTAGCCAGAGGAGACGCAAATCAGAGGCGCACCGCAGAGTAGAGAGAAGAACAGCATAGAAGAAGAAAAAATAGCAGGGAAGAAGAGAAAAGCAGCAGCAAAAAGAAGAGAAAAACAGTGCAGTCGGGAAGCAACAAAGGATTTCCGTAGCTTTGATTTGTTGGAGATTGATTCAAAGTTTAGGATAGATTTCAAAGATTGATTCAAAGTTTAGAATAGATTAAGATAATTATGATTTGTTAGATGTTGATGAGTCCTTATTTTTAGTGATAGTATCTCCATAAATCTCTCAAAGTTTATCTTATGTGTGCCTATATTTATAGGTTGATTATTTTATTAATATCAATAAAAAGTAGAGGTTGGCTTTTCTTTCCATTCTATTAGTTTTAGTTTTTCTCCAAAATTCCAACAGCTGGCCTATAAGTTCGACTTAATTTTATTGTACATTACACGATATTTCTCTATAATTTGAAAGAGGAGTATAGAGACTGAACAAAGAAAGGAGAAATTGGTTCTTCATGTTCTGTGTAGAAGAATCAATTTCTTGAGTTCAGAAGAAGAAAAAAAGCTTGTGTTCATCACTATTGATATACTAGATCATGAACAGACCTGATCATCGAAATCAACCGTCAGCATGTATTTAAAACAGAGAAGGATGGTTATTCCACAAGTACTTCTACTGAGACATTGCTTTCTTTAACCATTTATGATGCTCCTAGGACTGTGTTGACTGAAATAACGCTGCTCGCATGAACGATTGCTTGGAATTCAATCGGGAGCCCCTGCACGTTATGATCCTTGAATTCCTGAGAAACTGGATTGTAAGACACCAGACATCTCCTGTGATACAGGTATAAAATTTCTCCATTTTCCAAAGCACACAAGACTCTCAAAGCTTTTCCTTGATAGCCGTTCTTCTTACGTCGGAAAGGAGGAGCCATGTCAAGCCTATAGCTTGGAGGCACGTAATCACCAATTATAATTTCTTTGCTCCATGAGGTCTGCACATTGTAAGTCTTCATCACCCATATCTCATTTGCAACAACTACCGAAAGGCAACCTCGTAAAGTTACAAGTTGAATATCTCTGGGGTTCACAATGTCATAGTCTGGTTGTGGAACTAATTGAAACTCTTCTGTTTCAATGTCAAATGATACTATATCTCTGTAACTTGTTTCTCCTTGTATAGTGAACCAATGTAGCTTTCCATTAACTAGTGCCTCTGATGTTGGGCCTATGAGCATATGAGGTATTCTTCCAATGTTTCTCCAAGTGGGATTGCTGAAACTAAGCACAAAAGCCTCAGGGACAGCCCCAGTAAAGTCATACTTGAATTGTGCATAGTAAACTATCCTTATCAACTTGTACTCCTTGGTCTTTGGATGAAACCCAAATCCGAAAACCACCCTTGAAACTCTTGAATCTGAATGACTACTCATTCTAGGAAGCATCCTATAGCCAGTGGCAAAGGGATTATATACGAAAAGATGATCATCGGATTCGGTGTTGTAGAGACATATCAATCCATTGCAAGAGCCAACCAACTCAAAGTCAGGTAATGCAGGGCCAAAGGGGTTCTTAAGGATCTTTGCAGTCTTCAAACCACCACCATTCTTCCCCTGGTCGAAGTTTACGAGGTAAAGCTTGCTTGTTGGCCAATCAAAGAAGAACAAGATGCAGAGATTGTTCTCAGATGCTCGCAAGGCATGCACGTTACCGAAACCTGGATCTTTCACTGATGCATGCCAACGTTTGGATACAAGTTTGCTTTCCAGGAGCGATGAGAAGGGCAGTCTTGAGAGAACATCGAAGTAAACTGCACGAGGTAGCTTCTCAATCCATGAGGTTGACTGAGACTGAGGTTGTGATTTGTCTGTGTCTGTGATGCAAACTTCTGATGAACTGCTTGATGCCATGAAGTTGGAGATGGAGAAAATGGAGGGTAGAGGTGAATTATGCTAGTCTTCTTAGTTATCTGCTGATGTTTGCAGACCAATAATCATCAAAAGCTTCTAGGACGAACTGCTTTAAGATTATCATGAAGCGGATTTAACAAGAAAGTTTCTGAATTCTCATGTCTTCATGTTCTTGGATCATGTGGAAGTTTGATCATCATGAATAAAGAAATATGGCTTCGTACTCGTTACAGCAAGCTGATGTTGATGTCCGGGAAAAACTGTTGAACTAATATTATCTAGTCTACGAGGGTGTTTGGTTTAGCTGGTTGGGGTAGCTGATAGCTGATTGGGCTCTAATAAGCTCTTTAGTTCTGTTTGGTAAAGTACCCAATCAGCTGAACCAATAGGCTATCAGCTTTTCCCGGATGTTGATTGGGTACTTTACCAAACAGGACTAAAGAGTTTATTGGAGCTCAATCAGCTATCAGCTACCTCAATCAGATTGAGAGTCAATAAGCTCCTGATTGGAAAAAAAGCTCTACTTTGATACTGATTGTCTTTAATATCCTTTAAATTTTATTTTATTTAATAAATTGATTCCTAATTAATATTTAAAAATTAACTTACCATAAAAATTTGGAATATAAATTCATAAATGT
>JANIMX020000143.1:1121355-1132942 GCA_024582655.2 Erythroxylum kunthianum | reverse complement strand
AGAGGTTTCTTGTTGTTGGTTATGAAACCAGGAGATGGGTCGTTGCGAGTTCTGTTAATGGATGAAGAGCTGTATGAGCTGAGGAACACTTCCGGGTTGATTAGAGCTTGGAGACATGGAAGAACTAGCAAGAAGATACATAACCTGTGTGCAGAGAAAGTGAATATGGAAGGAAGCCAGAAAACGAGTGAGCTTTATATAAGGAAATTCAAGAGAAATCGTTGGATATGCCAAAATCTGTAAGTTGATAGAGCCTCTCAAAGTGCTGAAACATTTTTAGCAGACACTAATCTGAAACCTCTTCTCTCTGTTGGTGTTATTTTGGGCAATTAATCTGAAAGATTATGAGGTTTTGAGAAGATGGATTGTTTCTATATTCGTTAAGAGTTTGTCAACGTTTGGTGATGAAACTTGGATGCTAGAAATTCTTATTATCTGACTTTCTGTGTACTTCAATCTTCCAGATTTATTGACATAAATGGCATTTTAAACAACAAACATATGGTATTAATGCTGATGAAAATATGATCAAATTAAGTCCTGTTTGTTTGAGCTGATAGTTAATTGTGAAAAGCTACCTTTAATAATTTATTGAATCAGGAATTATTTAGGATTTGAATAATTATCAGAAACTGTTTGATGTCATTTACTAAACAGCTGGTAGTTAAATCAGGAACTGTTTGGGACTATCAGCTCCTTCCAAACACTGAAACAAACAGGCTCTAAATCGAATTCGGAATGAGATTGAGTTTAGGGTTCGGCTAAAGTTGAGTTGATTTGGTAAACGATGTCATTTTATTATATTTAACAAAATGATTGGTTAAATAGTGAAGAATTAATTGATTAATACGACGTCATTTTGATTTCAAGCCTCAGACAATCCAAACTCGATTTGGATCAAATACATGGAGCTTCATCGTTCTCAGCAATCCCTTGATCATAGAGGAATCCCTTAAAGACATGCCCACTTATCTTCACCATAGCCTGGTAGGCGATCTTCACTTCACTGCCATTCATGGCAGTGACTCTGACGGGCCTGAAAACAGCAGGTGCCCGAACTTTGACCTGGTAAGGCCTGCTTGAAGCTCGCATCTATGGATTCGGAATCAAGAAAGAAACTTGATTTCGTGTGAGATGGATGAGATAAATAATCAAATGGAAGTCACATAGTTTTTAAGGAACAGAGCAGATAGAGGATCAATCCGATCCCATCAAAAACTGTTACAGAAGAAGAGTACCCTGATGAATAGAGCTGTTGTTAGAGGTACTAAAGCTGTTAGAGTTGGTTGCTACGTACTCTCTTGGCCTTTTATCACCGTAGGAAGATCCAGCAGAGAGATCGCTATCTTCGCCTCCGCCACCGCCTAAGTCGGACTGCCTATCTCTCCACCGTGCAGCAGGCACCCACGTGCTCTTGACGTGAGTGGCACACTCAAATCCTCTGCTTCTGCAACAATTCCTGCACCTCCTATACTAGCATTCCTTCTTCGCTCGATTCCCACAATCCTTACAAACTCTGGACGTAGTATACCAGTCTTCATTACCTTCCAAATCATTAAAGGCGTCTTCTCTAGAAAAGCTCGTCTTTGGATTGGTCCACACTTGGCTGTTTGAGCTGGAAGCATTGCATTGACCAACGATGTGGTGATGGTTCTGATCAGATTGCTGAAAGGAAGAAGACGGTGGAGCGACGAGGAAGATGTTGTGAAGGCCTAACATTTTTCGGTGAATCTGCTTGAGAATTAATCCCGGTGGCTGGTGGTGGTTACCGGTACTGGTTACTTTTGAATCTGCCATTTTTTCTGGTGGTTTCTAAGATATTTTAAACTATTTATGTCTTTTAATTTAAATTTTATTTTGAGTTACTAATTTTATATTAATTAAAATTATTTTTTTATAATGAGGCTTGTTGTCTGCTGGTAGTGGGTTGGACTTGGTGGGAGTAATGGAGCTTTTTATCATGCTTTGGACCTAATCCATTTTACTTTTACCCACAGATAAGCCATGAAATAGGCATTAGCTACAGAACACACCATTCTCCAAACTTCTTTCAACTATGAATTGATTTGTTTCAGAAACCAACTCTGGAGAAATACCTCCAACCATGTTTAACAGTTTGACATTCTTGAGCCATTTGAACATTGTTCAGCAAAATTTTCTTCAGGAATCCAGATACATGGCAAGGACTTACGAGGAGCAGACGTTTTTCGTATCGGTAATACCCGCAGTCGCTACTCAAATGTAAATTATCGGGTGAAGATCGGTTTTGTAAAGATAGTCCCAGAAATAATTTGTAGTAGTTGATAAACAAAGATTCAGTAGTCCAAATGCACAGATATATTTCCATTTCAGGTTCAGTGCAGAGTCTAATTAGATGTAGCATACTATACTACTCCTCTACCACCACTGACACTGGCAGTCCATTGAACTGTTTGAGCTTCTACACATGCTTGCTCTAACGATTCAGGATCAAGTTGGACAACCGGACCTTACTGTCCTCTTGTTGTCCACCAACTGGAACTTGAAGTGTTCTGTAACAATCAATTGAAGGCTTTCTAGTACCAGTTGTGTGTGTGTGTGTGTGCTTGTGAAGATTCTGACTCTACCATGGCTCAGCATTACTTCCCAAAAAACTTCTAGAATTTGAAGGCTTACTCAAACCCTCCTCCATCGAGATAAGATTGAGCCGGATCATTAGTTGCTCAACTGCATCTTCTTCCAGGATGCTAGACTTACTTGGTGATTGCATTTGCAAGGAAGAATTCTGTGATCAATTCAATCAAAACAAACTGGGTTTTGAGAAAACTAAAGGAATCCACAAAAACTTTGAAGGATATGAATGCTCTACAAACATTCAGAAAACAGCAAACTGCACCTTAGTTTCTTGATATGATTTCAAATAGTTGCGAGATTGCTCATATAGTCTGCAGTGGTATAAAAGAATGCTGTAGTCTCTTAATTCCTTCGGTTCCGATTCCAAGAGTATAAGGCGTTCACATGCTGCAAAAGAAGCGAAATTTCAACATGAGAAATAGGTGACTGAGAAATCGGGTGTCCCTAATAATTAAGTAACATATGGAAATGGTAGGAAAAGGATAAACAGCCCAGAATCAACTACAGAAGCAACACAAACATGTCCACAGTCAAAATATATCACAAGTATAAAGCAGTTACAATTTGAAACTTGTCTAAGGCCATAAGCAAGAAGTAGTGAAGAACTCTCTAAGAATCCAACTCATATTATCAGCATGCTTACCGGATAATGCACGTCTCATGTCTCCAAAACGTACACTGGTCCAAACACCACGGTCAAGCCTATGGTGAGCAGCCTTTGCAGATGCAAGTTGAAAGCCACTGCAACAATAAAACAGTTAATATCGAACATGTGCAACAACAAACAAACACTCTCCTGCAAGGTTTCTGCTCTTTGTCACGGGAATAAAAGGGCAGAAAAGGATAGGTGAAGAAAAAAAGGCCTCCATATAACAGAGAAAGTACCTCATTTCATCAGTATTTGATCTATCAACACAATTAGCTGCACGTGCTGCCCTTAAGAATAAACTCTTGCTCCGATCATTTTGAAAAGGCCAGAAAGCCTCCTTCAAATTTCTTAATATCTGTAAAGATAGCATATCATCAGGATTTGAAAAATATTTAAATAAAGAAAGTAGAATTCAAACTGAGATTCAACAAAAAAAATATTTTAGTGTCGATAGTGCAAGCCAAACTGACTTAATAAAGAAAACACGACTAAAGAAGTCGATCCAACAAGATTTATCAGCAGCAGCATTGATATGTTGATTTAAAATCACAGGACGATCCTTATTGAGTAATAAAAGAAGCATAAAAATAATATTTACCTGGAATTCTACTTAATCATAAAACCAGAATTACCTCCTCCAGCAGACTTTGCGATGTCATGATATGTGGTGTATCAGACTCCTTGCTCTTCAGCTTGTGGTATCCTCTGGGTAGACCATGAAGATCATGAGGAAAATATATCTCACAATCAAACTCCAAAAGACCCCATAAGCGAAGCATTTTAAGGATTTCGGAGTATATAAGTGAAAGCATAACTGCCGAACCAGATCGATGTGTAAGAACCTGCACAATGTAATGTAAGTAAAATAAACTTAGAACATGCACACTATTATAACAGGAACTTTCATGATCAGTTTGCAACTTTTCAAGCTCAAGGAAGAATCCCATACAGAGTGCAGATACAGAGCTCGTGGCTCCAATTGGTTCCTCCCATTGCTCCTCCGGAAACCCTGAAGAGAAGAAACCATTACACCAAAACGAAGAGAGTCACCGGACTTTTACTAGAGATCCAAAGTTATAGAAGTCCATTGTTGGACTAAACATTCTGTTGAAGAGAAACTTGTTGCCAAATCAAACAACCAAAAACATAGAACAGAAATTTCATCATATACTCTTTAAATGATTCTAAATAGCTTGGACCACTTCCTATAGAACTAGATCGATTATGCTACTCAGAGCAGCAACATCAGTACTACATAGTACAATCGCATGACCACTTTCTATTCTCAACTGATTTAGCAAGAGACATGCCTTCTTGATATACAAATATCTCTCTAAACTATCCAGGAAATTATCAGGTGAAGAGTGTAAAGATGAGCTGTTATTAGTGCAGTAATCCATAGAAAGATCATCCAATCTTTCAATGAAATCATCAACAGGGAGGGGCACCGAGGAGTGTGATATTAAGGAGTCATCTTCAGCTGCTACATACAGAGCTGCTTTCCCCAAATCGACACACCTATTGATGCTAATGCTCGTTTCCCTCTCAACATCAGATAAATTCTGAATCTGTGACAAAAAACCCCTCCTGCCCTCCTGCAACATGAATCGAACTCATAAATCCAAAATGGGCACCACAAATTTGACATGTTTATCCATCAAAAGATCAAAACTTTGATACAATTTCAAAAGAAGAAAGAAAAGGGTAGGTGACAAAGTTATGAAAAGAAAGACGAATTGAAAAACTGTACTCTGGCATGCGTGGTGTCGATTCCATGAGAATCCAATGCGTCATGCAATACCAACTTGAGCTCGGCAGCTGAGAATGGAGTCTTGGAAGCGCCGCCGCCACAGCAGACCTTGGGAACAGCCCTACAGCAGCTGACCGACGGCTTGGAAGGAAAAGAAATGGCTTTTACGAAACAAGACCTCGGGATCGTCCATGGAGATGTCAACGAAGATGACGATTGTGCAGTTAACGAACTCGTCATAACCATTATTGAAGAAGAAATGTAAAAGAGAATTTATATATAATATTGGATGGACAGAAAAAGAACTCAACTACTGGGAAAAGGTGGTGGTCGTGAAATTTAGATAATTACTTAATCAGGAAGGTTGAGATTTTGTTGAAGATCATCTTTCGCTTTCACAGGACTATGAAGAATCTGGATATTTTTCAAATCTGATCTGAGACCATATCTCTGGAGATGACTATGAATCAACGACAAAAGTACATGTGGAAATAATTGGTTTTTTATTAACAGAACATGTCCAGATCTGCTTGTGGTGGTAGTGGTGGCGGCCAATGTCTAGCTCTGGAGATGACAGTGAATCAACGAGAAAAGTACATGTGGAAATAATTGGTTTTTGATTAACAGAACATGTCCATATCTGCTTGTGGTGGTGGTGGTGGCCAATGTCTAGCTGTTCCTATCAACCCTACAAGATTTGGAATTTTCTTTTTCATATGAAGAAGAAGAAGACTAAATGAGATATGCTTGCGTAGTTCGAATTTGATGCAACTTGAATAAATGACTCGGAATATGAATATTTTCGAATTTTATTTGGTTAACAAATCAACTCGAGTCCAATCCGACCTAACTCAAGTTAGTGACCTTTATACCAAAATTATGGATTGAGTTTAACATCCAATACCCTTATACCAAAAGTTCAATTTGAATATAATTTTTTTAAATTCTATCAAATCAAATTTAATTCTTTAATTTCAAGACAAATCATAAACTAGAAAAAAAATCATAAATTGTATTGTAAGGTTGGGATGCAGTTCTCAACAATCAGATTATTTTAGCAGTAATTGGAAGTACAATACCCTGAATATAATCAGGAAAATGCATCATAGTAACTAGAGTTGAGTACTTGCTTTTTGCTGCTCCATGGTTTTATATGTACAGTTCATTCCAAGCTGCCTGGAGCCTTTTTCCAATGGAACAGGAACTCCATACCATGTTGCCTGAAGCCTTTTTCCAATGGAACAGGGACTCCGTACCAAGTAGTTTGGATTCTTCTTGGGGTTGTCTCAAGGATAGGCCTGTTCACCAGCAACATAAGTTGCCTCAATATCTGCAGATCCTTCTGCTGAAAATTCATCCCAAGAACTGGTAGATAAGACCACAAAGTCTGCCAGTTTCCCGGGAGACAACGAACCCAATTCGTGATCAAGAAAGCACGAACGAGCAGCTGAAATAGTGTGCCTGCCCCCAAATTGTCATGGACACAGCAGAGATTCAGCATGGATAAGCAAATACTAATGATGGTGTAGCAACATTGTAAACAAGAAAAGAAAATGACAGGAGACTATTTTTTCCTTTTCCAGGGAAACATTTCACTTGAAAGGTATTCTGCTTACGCTATTAATGCATCCTTCAGTAGCAGGCGCTCGGAAGGAATCCACGGAGTTTCCCAACCAGGAGGTATTCTTTTCATCGCTGTTCGGATGCTTCCTAATGGATTGATATCTACAACCTGTAGCAACACTGTGTATGTGTGATTTTGGTGGTGTAAGCTAAGCCATCAGTTATTTCAAAAGCTGATCAATGCTCAAACCATACCGGCCAGTCCGAACCCAGTGCCAACTGAGCATTGCTAGATAGAAGTGAATGAAATAGATAAGATCCCCCTAACGCTCTATCCAGCCCAAGCTTCTTCTCAGCAGAATCAGCATCATCCAATAGATGCTCAGGCTGCGAATAATGAATGGTATGAACGGGAGCGCTATTTTATCAAATGATCAGGATAAGTAGAGGGGAAAATGGCATTATAAGGCTTAGATAGGCATGATTAAGAGGATGACAGAAACACGATATAGAGTCAATACACAGCCTTGAGTTTGGTACAGATATGATACAGAGTACAATCGATCTTTCTCCAATCTCATTCTCATTTTCTTTTCTGGCTAGTCCATGTAAGTTTTTGTTCAGCTCTTCTTTCTAAAACTTTGTATATATCAGGATTCCATGAAATATAGCATTGAAAAGGAGAGAATAAGTTCAAATTGTTCACTAAATATTTCGAGCTGTTAGGAATTTGAGGACACAAAGAATGAAAGCTTGGATCCAGTTCATTATCCCCACAAACTGTCACAAGTTAAGATGGCATTTCCAAAGAAATGGCTCGGGTTTAAAGAACCTGTACTGAAGCGAAAATCCCTTGCTCGCCAAATCGGGCAACTGCTCCACGCGCTAAATGCTGGGCATGCTCAATCTGAGAGCAAGCATTTTTCTCCATCAGGAAAATCAAAGTACAAAGATAATAACTACTGAAACTAAAGTTCTGTTTCAGAAGGGACATGAAATTGTTGTCCATTTGTATGTTAGAGCAGTGAGCTTTACCCTAAATCTTCTATCCCTCCTTCCATTAGTTGAAACAACAGATTTATAGATATCGAGGACCACATCATTTGCTTTATCACCAATAGCATGTATAGCAACCTGAAACAAACTTAAGGCAAAGCTTATGGACCAATAGAGATGTACCGAACAATCTCACAAAATTTACGATAAATTTTGCAAATGTCTGCAGTTCAATGAAAGCCCTGGAATAAGATAAGAATGAACCTGAAGTCCAGATCTGTCTGATGCTGCAGTCATATTGAGAAGAACTTCAGGATCTGTCACTTGTAAGCCATAATTGTTAGGCTCATCAAGGTATGGCTGAGAAATAGGCAAACTTGTTATTTGACAAAATGTAAAGGAAACAGAAGAATAAAAAGGAAAGCTGGTTGAAGTTACAGCCACAAATAAATGCATAAATTGTAATCCATATATGAACCTGGTGTGGAGCTATATAGCCTATCCATTGAGTCAGATACAGATGTTTGAACTACTCGATAATCTAAACCTAGCACGTAATTGATTTATAGATGTCATAGGCACATTGGCCCTAACCTCATAAAAAAGTGCACTGTTAGAACCTACAGATCCATCAGCAAATGCCTTAACACCACCCAAGTAAATCCAATTACTCAGTGCATGGCCTGCTTTCTTGAGATCCTGGGAAAGTATACAAGATTTTGTCAAGTGCCTTTACAAGAAGTAAATAACGAAGAAGGATAACCATATCTTACAAAGCTAATAAGGTAACAAATATTTGAAGGCTCATCTTAATGGTTGATGACTAGATATCATAATATCACAGGGAATTCAAGAAATCTTACGAGTAATCGTGGCCATGTTTCCATTGGAAAAAATAAGCAAACCCTGATCTTCATTTTCCCCAAGGAATCGGCCCATTGATACACGTCTATGGAAGTATGAAAAAGAGTGATAAAGAAAGATGAATATGCACACATTGTATGGCAAGCAGCTTCTTTTCAGGAACCATATTCAGTATTGTTTAAAGAGTACTTCTGTGTAAGCTGGAAGAGAAAGGGACAAAACCTTGGAAACTAAAAAAATGAATCATCTTCAGGTGTTGCCCAGATGAAACTGAGCTAAGCATTAAAAGTCAAATTTAAGTTTGATGAACACTGCTCTATAAAACAACACAGAGGCTGGCTCTCTTTAAAATCTCAACTTCAAGTTTACGTAATTCGTATATGTTATCATCATTAAGTTTCTCATTAGAAGGGTATTCCAAAATGGAAATAACTTGATACATTTCGAACAAAATACAACATCAAAATAGTGAATGGAAACCTGAAAGATCTTCCCAAGAATGCTCTGTCGATGACCCAGGAAAGTACCTTCCCAAATCAACAACAGTAGTGACGCCCCTCATTAAGGCAAGCTTGGTAGCTCTAAGCAATGCTTCCCTTCTTTCATCAATTGAAACCTCCGGAATCCAAGGAAGGATAAATTTCATGGCAGCATCGATTAACAATCCAGTAGGTTCTGCATGATGATGGTCATTAAATATAATTTTCGATTGAAGTAGTGCAAGCATACTGTATTCTGTGACCATCAACGTGCACTAATCATACAGAACAATTGAAGTAGTGTAAGCATACTGGATTCTGTGACCATCAACGAGCACTAATCATGCAGAACAGGTTACCGTGCAATCCGGGATGAGGATTGACTAAACAGTTTGTAATTAAAACATAAAGCCATCACCTCCTTGAGCAGATCTCATAATAGTTCCACCAATTGGATTTTCAGATAATGAATTGATCCCAGCAATCTTTAGTGCCAGCGAATTAGCCAAGCCCATATGGCCATCCATCCTACTCAACCAAACCTGGACAGCAAGATGACCTTATTAACGAACTTAAGATAGCGAAAGCTAAAATTATGCAGGCAGCAATTCTCCATATAAGTTAAATGCCTTCTTACAGGATTGTCTGGCGTAATATCATCAACCCAAGAAGCCATTGGAAATTCTCCTCCCCATAGATCATTGTTCCATCCACCACCCAACACCCAGGAACCGTGTTTCAAATCTGCAAAAGGTTGTATACATGAAAATTGATTGCAACGCTCAAAACATCTATGACTGAACTATAATAATCAACAGCAACTCTTTTTCTTTCAAAGCACGCATTTGTGGTTTATGACTAGTAAGTGATTCATGCACCTCTAAACATGTAGAGGGCTTATTATCAGGCTTAATATCAAAGCCAATAACTTCAAAAGCCTAATCACGGGGACATTTAATTGTGGATGTTGTAGTCAATCTTTACTGTCAGCATAAGCAAAGAGTAACTATCAGCAATAATTCCGACCCCAACATGAAAACATGTGGATTCTCAACTGTTAAGACTCGTGATCGTAAGTGATGAACACAAAATCTATGCAAGTGATCATGCAAAACAGAAGTGTATCTCGGTTCTCAGCAACAATGTACTACTGAATGTCCAACAAGCCGATCTCTGAACAAGAGTGATCTGCAATGATAGTGAAGTCTAACATTCCAGAAACAACATTATGACAACTATAACACAAAATACTTTCACATAAAAGAGCTGTGAGGTTACTGTTTACTGCTTCTTTGACCCTTTTCACAAACTCATCTTTCTGTCTTACTCCATGTAGCTCCACTTGCGCCATCTGTCTTCCATTTAAGAAATACAGTCATAAACTCAAAAACTAGAAGAAACAACACAACTTTTCCTTCAAAACTTATCAGCACCCCTCCCACCAAAAGAAAAGGTGGAAGAAAAATATTCACAGATCATGTTCTCGAGCACTATTAAACAGAATGGCAGATCAAAGGCATCCGAGCTATATATACCTGAAGCCCACCAGAAATCAAGTGGACATGGGAATCAATAAATCCAGGAACCACAACTTTTCCTTCAAGATTCAACACTTTAGTCCCACTTCCCACCAAATCCTGAAAATTGGTATCCACTAACTTAGTACACTACCAAAAAGACCAAGTCTTTTGAGTACACGACGAGCATAAACAACAATTGCCCACATTTAAGAAAATGCGCAAACATAACAAAAGAAAGGAAACCGAAGAATCAAGAACGTAATCAGAGACATGAAAATGGTCAACCTGAAGAGAGGAATAGTTGCCAAGGCGGAGAATTCTGCCTCCTCGCACGGCCATGGAATCGGCGAAAGGCAGAGAAGCATCGCTGGTGAACAAAAATCCATTCTTTACCAACAAATCGGCCTCAAGTTCCTTTGATTTTAACGTCGACGATCTCTTTAACCAATCTTAAGACAACCCAGAAAAAAGAAGCATCGCCACAATGAATTTGCATGTACTGCAAGTAGAGCCTGCAAAGTAAAGGATACTTACGTTTGGGTGCGTTGTGAAGAGAGAGAATGGAAAAGGCGAGAACTAGAGTTGCCGACAGGGTGACAAAGAGATTCATGACCAAGTTTTATGGAATTCGAGCACTTCTTCACAATCTATGTTCCCGTCATTGACTGCATAATCAGTTTATCATACTTTTGATATGAACATAACCAAAAACTTATTTTAACTGCATATATAAAAAATTATCCAGTTAAAATTATAGATTATATAAAAATTAAAAGATTAATTATGAATTAATTTAAATAATCCATTTTTATTTTTAGAAAGTCATTGAAAAGGCCAAATTAAAGTATTTATAAATTTTTTAAAAAACGAACCGAAAATTAAACCAGTAAAACAAGAGATTTAGAGCCTGTTTGTTTGAGAGGAGCTGATAGTCCCAAACAGTTCCTGATTCAACTACCAGCTATTTGGTAAAGGACATTAAATAGCTCCTGATAGCTGTTCAAGCTCCAAATAACTTCTGATTCAATAAGCTACTAAAGGTAGCTTTTCACAATCATCTATCAGCTATTAACTATCAGTTATCAGCTATCAGTTCAAATAAACAGGGCCTTAAAGTTTAAAAGGTTCAACTAGTTGTAGACCGTCATAAAAT
>JANIMX020000143.1:1042501-1055938 GCA_024582655.2 Erythroxylum kunthianum | reverse complement strand
TCTGTAAGTGATGACGATGACGAAGATGATGAGGGAGATAATCAGCCGGTTCTCTCAGCAGCTGCAGTTGCTGCTGCTGCAAGAAGCACTTTACGTGCACCTTCCTTGCACACCCTGCTGGAGGACACTCTTGTGTCAGCTGCTATTCCTCATGCTTCGTCATCAGGAGGTGAATCCGACGGAAAAAGCAAATGTATGTTACTAATTCCATAGTTGAAACTTGTTTTTTCATTTCATTATGGATGACATCATATGTGTTGCTTTCTCATTGGAATAACAACCATGCAACCAAGATTCTTTAGTTTATCTGGCTAGTCTTCACTGTTTTATGCTCAAGATCAGTTGCGTACTGTACTTTTATGCTTATGATGGAAATAAACATTCATGTTTTAACTATGATATCATTAGTTCAGTAATTTTTTACATGCTATAACAATTTATTTCATCAGTAGATAGCACAGGTCTCTTGATACCTTGGTAAGTTGAGATTCTCTCCTTCCTCCATAACAGCTGCTGATAAAAGTTCAAGAAGTAAAAGGCTGAAGCATCATGTCATCGAAGCAGTTAATGAACTTATTCAAGTAATATCAACTTGTCATGAAGTGATTGCAGAGCAAGCTGTTGAGCATATTCATCAGAAGTAAATTAATTTCCCCTTTTTGATCTTTGGTCTGTTAAGTTCATTTTGTGTGTAAATTTCCATGTATTCTCTCTCTCTCTCTCTCTCTGTCCTGACATGCATGGGGTGGGTGGCAAGGTGGGGTTGGAAGGAAGTGAGACTTTCATGCTTGAAGCAAATTCCAGAATGGTTTTAAGCTACTGCTCTTCAAATATCTTTTGCTGTTTACTACAGAATAATCACCAACAACTTTTCATCTTTGTCCTGAATTTCAGTTATATTAAGTTTAGCTGATTGATGCTTCTCATATTATGTTTAGTTTCATCTTCAGTGGGTGCAATTTTTCATTTATTTTCTGAGGCTAGAGACTCGGAGAATGCTAAAATGTTGAAATTTACCAATGAATTGGACACACCTGAATTTAAATTGTGGATTGCCGCATACTATGTTATATTTGAGAAATATTTTCCTGATAATGATGCAATAAGCATAAATTTCTTGGCAACAAATGCAATGTTGAAAAAGCTCCCTGACCAATATGGTCATTTCTTACTGCTGTCTATGAGTTAAGGATCTAAGATACTGCTCCCAATGATATGTAACCAGTCAAGCATACTTGTATTTCTATTTTATATTTGCATGTACTAAATGTGTGCTAGTCATAACTATGCACTATTTTTCTACAGTTTGTGACTCTATTATCTTGCAGTAGGTTAGCAAGTTTATTCAAAATCCCACTAGTATACCTGTTTTATGTGCTAACGACTTGCTAAATCTATGTTCAGTGAAGTGATTCTGACTTTAGGCAGTTCAAAAACAGTATCAAAATTCCTTTGTTTTGCAAAGGAGAAGAAAAGATCATTCCGAGTTTTTGTTGCAGAGGGTGCTCCAAGGTTTGTACTAGATGACAAATATTGAGTTGTATGATGGAATTTTGCTTTGTTATTTTGTTAGAAATGTTCTCACTGCTAGCTGTTCTTCAACTAGATATAAAGGGCATGCTTTTGCAAAGGGGTTGGTGGAAAAAGGTTTACAGACTACTCTGATTACTGACTCTGCAGTCTTTGCCATGATTTCCCGGGTGAACATGGTATGGTAAAGTCTCCTCTTTTCCTTGCCTTTTATCTTGGGCGAAGGGAGGCTCACACATTTACTGAATTTTTGGTATGAAGGTTATCGTAGGAGCTCATGCCGTGATGGCCAACGGTGGCGTAATAGCACCCATTGGCCTGAATATGGTCGCACTTGCGGCTCAAAAGCATGCTGTCCCTTTTGTAGTACTTGCTGGAAGTCACAAGGTAATCTTGCACAAGTTCAGCTCTGTTTGACATATGAATTATGTGGAGTAGCAGATCAATTGAATGCAGACAGAGAAAACGGGATAGAAAAAGTGAGGAGATGTCTCATAAATGACAAATATTTACTGGTTTCCTAGATATAGGTGGTGGTAGATGTGAAGATTTTGAGACTTGTCTACTTTAAACAGAAAAGTTTTGCAGTATATATCACTCTATGCTTCTGGGATTAGTACTTGAGCTCCTCTTGAGCCCTACTGATGCTAATTTTTGCGACAGTTCTGCCCTCTGTATCCTCACAACCCAGAGGTCTTATTGAATGAGTTGAGATCCCCATCTGAGCTTCTTGATTTTGGAGAATTCTCAGATTGCTTGGATTTTGGCACTGTTTCTGGCTCTCCTCTCCTTCACATTGTCAATCCGACTTTCGATTATGTACCGCCTAACCTTGTTAGCCTCTTCATTACTGATACGTAAGTTCAGATGCTTTTGGCAATTGTATGGGGAAGTTTTGTTGAGGTTTATAAGTACATGGATGGATCATTCATATAGTTTGTTAACTAACTTCATACGACCTTACCAGTGGAGGGCACAACCCATCGTACATATATAGGCTCATTGCTGATTATTACTCTGCTGATGATTTGGTGATACAACGAAGACATACTTCAGGAAGCTGAGTTTTCAGACTCATCCAACTTGGATCCAACTGGTTGGTGTTTCCCTGGCTCACTCGAAATGATCGAACAAATAAGAGCTTACCCCATTACTGTCTGAATGCATTTCTTCAATTTCCTTGCAGGAAACAATCCTGAATCAGATTGGGCCATGGCACATTGGAGAACACCATTAATGCTGAGAAGGTGGAGCTATGGAATCCGAAAGAGGGCAACACTGAAGCTGGTTTGTTTCTTATAATCACGATAAAGCAGAACGCTAACATCAAGGGACGCTTTTTGGGACGTTTGTGACATAGGATTGAGTACATAGACTTGTTCTACTTTGAGACATTAGACTTGTTTGCAAAGTTGATGGTTCTTTATACCAATGGCATATTTGTTTATGAACATTGTACTTTTATCTTATGTAATGATTTAGCTTCAAAAGGGCTAATGATTTTGTGAACATATGGGAATATATAATCTATTCAGAAGAAGTAAATGATCTTGAAAATTAAACGGTTCACATTCGAGCTAAGGCTTCACAACTACTTGAGAACAGTTTAAGGACTAACCAATTATGCTTACAAACAGGCTGAGGATAACAATTATCACTGATGAGCTACATCAAACCAGAAGTAAACAGAAGTTCGTGCATAAATGACTCGAACCCGATGTAATGAAAGGTCCCCATTTGTAAGGACAGCCTTGGCACCTCCCTCAATTCGAGTTTGAATAACCGAAACACCATCACAATCAGTCTTCAGCGAGGAAGAGAGGATTTTACACCCACTTGCTGTACTGATTATAGGGCATGATAGATAATCCAGAGGGTTCGACTCGCACTGAAGTACGCAGCCGTCAATGGTTAGCCTTCCACTTCTATGGAGCAAGCAGCAACCCAGCTCAGCCTTCACGGTTAAGTTTGACAGTTTACAAGTTGACATGAACTCCAGTGCACTGCACAAATAAAACAAAACAGATATTCTGCAGCTTACCATTTGCAGAAGAAAAAAAGATACAAGGATGATTGATAACTATTGGAGAAGTCAACTCTATACTGTTCAATGTCAAAACCTCAAATAGAAACTTCCATACCTGTCTGAACCTCGGGAGCAGAATAGTGTTGTTTCATCAGGAATCTCGCCTCCACCAATCTAGATGATTCAATTGACTTAGAAACTGCTCACGATGGAATGTATAATCTATACTAACTAATCTTGTTTTCTCCTAGTATGATACAGAAGATGAGGTCATTCCTCATTGCCCAGACCAATTACATCTATATACATATACGAATATTATACTATGCCATGTTTTCTACAATGTAACCGAGTTTCTCACCACTGGTAAAAGGAAATAGGAAATGAGAAAATATATGAAGAAACATAGAAAAACCATAAGGAACTCATAACATGCAACTTTCCCAAAGAGATATTTTACAGATTTTGGAAAATAATTGGCGTGTACTTTAAATTTTAGCTTTGTTAAACATAGCGACAACGCTTGCATACAGGGAAATTTTAAAAATATGGGTATGAGGTTAAACTCACCAGGGAAAATCATGAAGTAGGGGCCCAAACCTAGAGAACAAAAAAAGTTGGCATGATAAACTCACGGCTAGTTCTATCTTAAGATGGCATATGACACATAACAACTCGGTCTTTCCAGATTCAGCATAGAAGGTAGGTCTAGTTGGTAAGTCTATACTGTGAACCCACCTATGAGGTAATTGTCTGAATAAGAAGCATTTAAAAACTCGAAATGAGTACCCAGGAACATACCAGGCAAAGAGGCTTCTTTATTTGAATATTTGAAGCAAGATGACTGCCACCTGCTGCAATTAAAATGGTATCACCAGGCCTATAAAGAAAAAAAAATTACAATTAGCTTTGAATCCCATTTTTCTATATCTTTTGACCCAAAACCACACTTATGCATAATGCCACTGGGCATACCTAGCAGCAGACACAGCTGTCTCAATGCTGGGGAAAACTCCAG
Organism: Erythroxylum kunthianum; assembly: GCA_024582655.2. NCBI lineage: Eukaryota > Viridiplantae > Streptophyta > Magnoliopsida > Malpighiales > Erythroxylaceae > Erythroxylum > Erythroxylum kunthianum. Next base: position 1,051,364 of record JANIMX020000143.1, on the reverse strand, counting down.
ACTCTGAAAATTCTTTAACAGATCGATCTACCCTGAGCCACAGGCGAGGGTGACAAGCCAAGTAAAGCCATCTAGAGCAAACGAGGGCGGTGTTATACCGATCTGCAAACTCAATACAATTTGTGACACAAACAGAACAAATACGTTTGTTACATGGATTTACATGCAAGGTTCAGCATCAAATCTACATAAGAATGTAAAATGTCATTTTCCAAGTACAATCCTTAGAGACCCATGACATGCAAAAATAAGTACAAGTAACTAAACTATGCTAACAACCAATGCAAGTGGGAAATGTTCTAACGTTAAGCAAATGTCCTAACACACAAACCCAGATCGATCACTTTAACATCTTCAACAGCAATCCGTTCTCAATTGGAGAGCTTTTAACAGTGGGTCGAATAAAACCTTACCCGATTTAAATAAGTTAAAATTCTTCAGAATTAAAACTTAGATAGCTGAGAAATGTATACACACAAAAGCACAGATGCACACAAACAGAATATTGTAAACCAAGCGGGTTTCTTAACTACAACAAAGCTTTCTTATTCCTCCTAGATAAACAGCTATTGACATATTCAACTCAGAACAACTGGCTACTGTTTGCTCAAAAACTACAAAGTCGGAATCTTTGTTGACCTATTACCTAAATAGTTAAATGGGTTGAGGAGAAAAGAGCTAATTACATGAATTTATGGAGTATTAAATAAAAAGACCTTAGAGAAAATAACTAAAAAAACAAAACTGGATCACCGTACAAAGCCAAAGAAGTATAATTGAGGAAGAAAAAAGAGAGAGTGCGAGACCTGGAATAGGTGATAAGAAACTGAAGATGTGCATAAGACAACCATCGTCTAAATTACTGATAGGGCAACTATAAATGTAATTGTTACAAGAAGTTGAAGAAGATGAAGAAGAAGAAGAAGACGAAGAAGACTTCTTATTTCTCTTCTTTCTTCGTCTCCAATTCTCCATCTCTCCAACTCCAACACAATCCTCCATTTCCATTCTCCTTCCTTACTGTAAAACCAATGAACGAACACCGGAGGAGGAGGACCGAATTGAAGGGATTTTGAGTGACCCACCCATAAACAATGTGAAGAACAAAACGATGCGTTGTGGTTTTGGGCTCTTGGAGAAGGCCCATTGGGTCTAGGCTCAATGGATCTTCTCATCTTATGTTAAAAATGGTAATAAGTCCAATGTTGTTGAAAATTAACGATATAGCAAATTTAAAAGTATTTAATTTTTAAATCTATTTTTATTATGCATTGTTTTTAAATTTAAGATTTAATCAATTCAATTTTAACATATTAATTTTAATTCATGATATAAGCTTTGCTTATATAGTAATTAATTATTTAGTAGTAAATAACTAAATATAAGCTTTGAATTTTAGATATAAAAATATACTAATTGTTTTAAAAAGATAAGCAAGCAAAGACCTTACTTAGCTACTTCCAAACTTGTAAAAAAACAATGGCTGAATCACTATGGAATTCCAAAACTAGAACCTCCGGCAAGCAACTTGTTTGAGATATATGGACCTGCCGGTGCAATTAACTCCATCTTCCTCTGAACTACCTTGTTCTTCAGCTGTGTAAGGCGGAGCTTATAGTACTCAAGCTCCTCCAACTCCAAATCATCTACAGGCTCATCCCATTCCCACCAGAATTCATTATTGATACTTTCATTCCTCTTTTTCTGCTCGTCAACAATGGCAAGACGCTTTTCTTCCTCCTCAAGCATTTTCAGGCGCTCTTTGTACTCTTCTTTTAGTATCTGTATCCGGTTGTTGTTCTCTGCCTGTGATTCTGTGTTGTTAGAATTCCGGTTGATATACCGGTCTAACACGGTGTCGACACCGGGGTGACCAAAGCCAAAGACTTTGTTATGCCCGACATTGGTGGAGATAAACGCAACTTCAGCTCCGCAAAGGATGCTGAGTTCGCTTGCTTTGTTCATTAGCCCATGACGGCGCTTAGACAAAGTGATGAGCTTTTTGCTTTGGTCTTCTATTGCCTTGATGGGAATTTTCCGGCGGCCTTGAGTTTTCTTAGGTTGGCTGTTGTTATCAGTCATGACCACCTTCACAGATTGATTGTTCGTCAGAGAAAACCAAGTTTTGAGTTTCTGAAGTTTTTTATATTCTTTCCCTCTTGGTCTTTTAATATGGTAAATGATGAGGAATCATAATCTCTGAAAGATTTATTCATCAATAACAGAATCTTTCTGATACATATACTAAACAGAAAGATTCTGCTACTATTTTTAATCTGATTCCTGATTATGATACACTGATATATACTAAACAGGAAGAAGGTCTGGGAAAAAAAGAATTTGTACATATTAGCCTCCACATGATTCATGGTCAGTACTTAAGACCCAAATCAGGTTGTCACTGTTAATAGAGGTCTATATAAAGCCTACCTCCCTCAACTCATGACCCATATGCTCCTGTTTTGCAAGTGTTGAAGCCAGTAAACTATAATCTGCAGCTAATTAATGCAGTGATCCCATCAAAATTGACATATTAAGGATTTGAAGATGGGAATTATGAAGACGTTTTGGTCCATGGAAGATTTCAAATTGACACTGATCACTAATAGGTAAAAATCATTGCTTGAAAGAAATATGGGTGATGGGATATAGAAGTTTTGAGTTAAACCACAGACAAAAGCTTGGATGTTGTTGAATAAATAACTGATGAACACATCACTTAAACCATAAAATCATCGTAACTAATCTGAGATTTAACATTTAGAACGGCGTACTCTATATTTCACCGATTCTTAAATCAAGAAAAGGGTTGACTCTTATCAAGTAGTTGCAGAAGGAGTAAGGTTGAAGTTGCAAGGGAAACAAAAGCGAAAGAGGAAACAAAAAAAGATAAAGAGGAATTTTTGCCTTTTTTTGGGTCAATAAGACCTTCAATTTAAGCCGAAAGGCAAGAATAACTAATGTAAGTTGCTAGATACGATGATTTGTACATAACTAGAGTACTTACTTACAAATCCCAATGTAGCTAAAATTGAATAGCTAGTAAGAATCTTGTTGGTCATGCATGCTTGTCTTGTATGTAGGTCATTAAAAAGAACACTTAAGCAGTTCACTTTGGAAACCAAAAGCTAAAGATTGTTTATTTGGATTCATTAAACACATGGGGTCCTACTCTTGAACTAGTTTTTGGGGTTTCATACCAAGAGTGCAGATGAAGCAAAGTTAGGGACAGTAATAGAGCCAGTGCCAGAGGCCTAGTCATTTTTCTTATTATTTTGCCCTTTGTGCATTAAAAAGAAAATTTTAAGCATTCGAGAAGTGTGTAAGAAAAAATGGCCGAGTGTCGGAACTTAAATGAGGGGTAGGTCATGGGTTTCAATTCCAGTGTTTAATGTTCTGTTGGAGTCTGGGAGGCACAGCACCTGATTTTAGTTAATTGCTGTATGTACTACCTACCTACCACTATCCATATCTAAGGAAGGAAGCTGGCTGGGGTCAAGTCAAGTGGTGTATATATTGGTCTTAAACGTAAAAATGTATTAGAATCTCAGCATGAGCAGTTTATAAGCACAAGATTTGTATAATGTTTCTCAAACATTACATACATCTACTTACAAAGTCATTTAGAACAGTGGCTTACGTTTTCATTTGAGGTTCATGTGTCGTCCTTGAACTCCTTTTGACCATTTTTAACATCAGCCCATGTAAAACATTGCTAGGTGGCAGCAGCAGAGTTCTGTACCAGTCCTGTCCCAGCAGGAGAAAACAAAAATGTATGATTTACTACGCCTGTTCAGCAGCTGGAACTTCACCTAAAGTTCATTCGTTTCACGAGTCCCTTTTCAAGGATTTCAAGAACAATACACGAAAACTATCTGTTTAGCTGAGCTAATCATCCGATTGCAATCGATGTTCGACTGCAATGGATAAGTTAGGTGAGAAAATATACATGTATGTAGGCAGTTTGATTACCCTTCAAATCCCCCAATTAAACTCATGAATCCTGTGTTTCTCCTTTTCTATTGAGACTCATAAAATCAGGTCAATCTGCCACAAATTCCTCTCTCACTATCTTTGTCAAAAGTTGATTAACAAATTCCATGCAAAATCATGCCAGCAAACAAAAGATAGGCAGGTACTAAGGAGAACAAATAAAAGGATATGCAAATCTTCCAAAAGAGTTAAAAATAGAAAAAAGAAAGTAAGTCATTAGAAGCCATTGTAAATAATAAGACACCTATCATGAAATCTACAATGCTTTATACGTTAGTTTCAAGTACTTTCCTAGTACCAATTTATCATACGAACAGTTTAATTAACCTGCTTACAAAACACATCATGATATTTGAAGAAAGCTGCAAATGGATATAAACTAGACATACAATAGAAAAGTGTAGATTGGTATTGGTATTACTTCATCTGCCAAAAACTATCACTGCCAACACATAATCTTTTGTGTCTAAAATGAACTAAGCAAGAAAAGATTGACTTATTTTCATGAAATGCAAAGAAATTCAATACCCATAAAATGGTGTGTTGGTGGAAAAGGAAAGGGATTCCGACGAAAAAGGGTGAGATGAGAGGAGTGTGGAGGAAGTAATGTGAGGGAAAAACAATGGAATGAATTGAATATGATTATAGTAATCGTCAAAGTAGATAATGACAAGATTATGGAGTAGTGACAAGGTCGTGATTGCCCCAAGAGCATCTCTTGATGATCATGATCAATTTATCTAAATAGAAAGGTCAACTGATAAAATACTTAATGGTTTCAGTGGTTAAGATTTTCCATTCCTCATCCTCCTCCTAATAATGTATTGTATTGTATAGCAGCAGCCATGGAACTGCATGTGTCCTCTTATCTTATGGTCCACCACAGTAGATAATAAATGAGAAACAAGAGATGGTGAGGATTTAAATTGGTCTTACTCGAGTGATGTCTCTCTTGAGTTAATTCATTGACCCTTCTTCTTCTTCCTCCTCCTCCTTCTCCTCCGTCACCACCCACATTTAACGCCAACCACCCACCACCACCACTAACTCCTCCATCTTAATGCAATGTCCATTCACTAGTTTTTGCTTGCTCGCGTGAATCTCACATGCCCTTCTCTTTCCCTGCCTTCATTCTTGCTTGTTTCTCTTATTATATAGAAGCCATTAAAGCTGTCTCTCCCGCTCTCTCTTAATTCTTAACACCAACCAGAAACAGTAGTAACAGTAGCAGTAACTAAAGCAAAGCCAACAATGTCCTCCTCTTCCTACTCTGCTTACTCTCCTCCTTCTATATTAGATTTCAATGATAACAATAGTCACCACTTGAACACGTCGCCGTTTCAGGGTCTAAAGCCCAGCATTCTCATTATTCTTCTTATTCTTTCTGTAACCATTCTCCTCTCCGTCTCTCTTTGCCTCCTCCTCCGCCTACTCAACCACCGCTGCCTCCGACACCTCTCTCCCTCCGCCATCACTCTCACGACTTCCACCACCACCACCACCTCCTCCTCCTCCAACCGCCACTCCCACCGAGTCTCTCCGGAGACTCCGCAGTCTTCGTTCTTGGATGCTCTCCCGCTCTTCACCTTCAGCTCCATCAAGCGTCGCTCTTCCTCCTCAGCCGCCGACTGCGCAGTCTGCTTGTCCAAATTCGAACCGCAGGACCAGCTCCGGCTGCTTCCGCTCTGCTGTCACGCTTTTCATGCTGCTTGCATCGACACGTGGCTCCAATCCAATCACACTTGTCCTCTCTGCCGCTCTTCTGTCCAAGTCTCTGATTCCGACATCTTCAGCTCACTCTCCAACAACAACGACAGCTTCCGTCTCGAGATCGGTTCCATCAGCCGCCGCCGCCAAGGCCTGCCGGATTCCGTCACTGACTCGCGAGCCTCGTACTCGCTCGGTTCTTTCGATTACGTGGTGGAAGAAGACTCGGAGATTTCCACGGACTACACACAACAACAGAGAAGCGTATTGGATAAGGATACAGGAGCGGAGGCGACTCAGCAAGAACAACTAGCGAGTCTCGCGTCGGACGTAACGAGCGGAAGGAGTTGGCTGAAGGAGTACGTTGACAGGCTTTCGAACTCACTGTCGTCGCGAGCTTTATCATTCAGGAGTTCAGGAAGATTCTTCACCGGAAGCAGTCGACGGATGGATATAGGGAGCGCGGTGGCGGGAGTAGAGTGTGATTTGGAAGGCAACCGCATTGGAGAGGAGATCAGCGAACTGTTCCGTTGGTTTTCAGGGGTATGAACGGTAAATAGATAGAATAATGAGGTTAACTTCCCAATAATATATATATAAATATATATTTGTATTTTTTTAGTAGATTGACTAGATATTACTATATTCCACTCTGTAAAAAACGACAAGCCGTAGACGAACAAGCAGCCAAAAGAAATGAACATTTGGGGGAGTGGATAAAGAAAGAGAATAGATAAAGGAGTTCTTTTTTTTAATTGTTTTTTAAACATTTTAATTTGGATTGATTTTTTTTTCTAAATTATTAATTTATTAAGTAATTTATTCAAAAATTATGCAAACCCTAAAAGATTTGTAATAAAGAAATAATTAATTTCATGCAAAAAGTAGTTCTTTATTTGTCAATTTTGGTGTAGATAAAGTAGTTTCTTCCCTTTTTTTATTGCTTTTTTGAAAGATTTTAATTGAAGATTGATTCTTTATATCTATATCTTGCTCTTGTAAATGGTTTGTGTTTGCGTACTACCGGACCTTCCTTCCGAGCAAAAATTTTATTGAGTTGATGTTGATGTTATTGTTATAAATGGTTTCAAATTTCAGAAAATATGTTATTATGTTCAAAACAATTGAAAAGAGATGGTTAGTTGTTGAAGAAATGATTAATTTCATGGCACAAAAGGTAGTACTTGGTACCATGAATTGAATGCATATCTAACCTTCAGAAGAAAAAGGAAACATATGATAAAAGGACAAAACCCTAATGCCCCCATCAAAGAGCTCAACCAGGTACCTGCAGAAAAAGTTAATAGCTTAGAGTAGGGTTAACTAACTTTAGTTTGTTTTAGTAATGTTAGGTTAAATAGCTTTTAGTTGACTATTTAACTTGGCTCCATATTTCCAAACTGAACTATCAAGAAATTGTGGAACTGGAAAGTGATTGAACAAAATTTGAATCTCTTACAATGAAAGCTTGTACAATGGGATGTCTTGGTCTTTTTCCTCAGAGTATGGAGCAGATTCTCAAAGCATAGTCTTTTCTTTCTCAGCAGTTGTGAGACTGTCAAGAATCAAGCTTGGAGTAAATGATCCAGAAGACAGATCTGAAGGAAAGCCAAGCTGATGATGAGGATGATGATGTTCAGAAGCACAGATACACTATGTCCGGAGCTGCAAGGGAATGTGCTTCCGCTATAGCACCCTTCCTTCTGTTTAATTCCTGTACCGCGATCTTCGAGAACAAATGTAGAATTTGTCTTACCGTCACTGAACAAAATAGACCAAAAGAAGGGACCTTTATGAAACCCGATCAAGCCTACTCCGACCTCCGTGTGCGACTTGTTTCTCAAAAGTGATAAAGATTTACTGTCTTTAACAAGAACATGTGAAAAGGCTATTGATGGCTCAAGATACTTGGATTGACACCCCACTATGTGGCCTGTTATTGTGCCGAAAGTCGGAAGCTCTACGCCACAATTTGGAGCGAAAACCTCGGTGAAGTCATCTTCAGGTGGTTTGCAGTTAACAGCATTGTTGCCAGTGCAGTTACCCTTGCATAATTCAACATATTGCAGGGCCATGCAGCCAAGACCGGGGCTGTCATTCAACTGCGGTAGCTTGTGCGCCGTTCTATTCTTGTTGATGATGTCAACAAGATCATTCGCAGGGTTTCCTGAAGATCAATCAAACAGTATATAACAATCAACTGTTAAGAGCAATTTTTGAATCAACAACAGGTGCATCATCTGACTACGGCTATTCTGAATTCTAATACCAAACATCTCGTTAATACTAAATGTTTCCGAGTTATGACGTATTAAGAAAACAATCCCTTTGCATAGAGATTATGATTCCTAGACAACAAACTTAATTGCTTGGTGTCCATACTTCTCTACCTATATGCACATATACTTAAAGAAAATGAGCATAAGCAGAAAATATATTGCTGCCAATAAACACAATCAATGCAAGTTCTTTGGTGGCCACCGACATCGAAGTTCAATTCCCGTTCTTCCCAAACACATGAACAATAGGACTGTTTTCGGAATATTATGACAAACTCCAAATCTTGAATGATGCCATTTAGTGAAGCCTTGTTAGAGGCTTGATCAGAACAATTTCTCTAGTAAATTCACAAACACAAAATGGATCTAGCTCTGGTTCATCATCACCTACTCAAGATAAGGGATAGAACCCTTTCTTTACATGTCTTAGACTACAATAAACTGAAATCTGCAGTAATTCTGTTAATCCAATCGATAAAAACCCGAGCCCTAGCTTGTAAAAGGTAGTCATCAAGCCATTGGTTTCCGTAAAAGCTTGGATCTTTGGCATGTTCATGGCTCCTCGGAACATCATAAGTTGCAAAAGCAATAGAACCAGGTTTTTTTAAACGAAACAGAGCATCTCAACATAACCTACATTTTCACTTCCTCCATGGATTGATTTTCCCCATTAACTAGGGCTCTAAAGTCACTCATCCCATATTTCTACAACCAATATAGAGATTGAACAATCGATAACAGTGAAACAATCCCAACTCCAAGCTCATAGTTATGGACCCCTGAGCGTGACACTATATCCATGCAAGCTCACAGGGAAACAGAGGAAAAGAAGAGCACATTACCATGATGATGCTTAGAACGAACAAAAGAAGCAGCCAGAAGTA
>JANIMX020000143.1:1019540-1031203 GCA_024582655.2 Erythroxylum kunthianum | reverse complement strand
ACTATTAGATGGAGGGCAATTAGCTCCAGATACCACCGCTAAAAATCTGTCTTGGTAGGGAAATTTCACAACACTAATAATACGTTTGAAGCCAGTACTGCTCCATGGAATTTACCAAGAAAAAATTAATATTCGTGCTTTTCTATACCAATCGCACGATCAACATTCATGAGAATAAGAACTGAGCAAGGTGATTACACTCAGATAGAATGTAGTCCATTCCACGCCAGAATCCGTTGTGATGATTATAAAGCTTCTATCTTTAACAACAATTGGACATAAGAACAAACTCAAATCCTAAACCCACCACCTCACAACCCAAAAGCAGAACCAAGTAGAAGAAGGAACGGGATTAAACACAACAACAAAAAATCAAAATGAAAAACAAGTCAAAGAGAGTACCAATCAGCGGCGGTAAGCTTGAGCAAGGCAGACTGAAGAGAAAAAGAACCTAGTTCCTTTTGGGAAGTTGGAGAGTAAGATGGAATTAGACCAAAAGGAAACCCTGGTCCCATAAGCGAAAGTTGTTGAATCCGAAGTGCCCTGCTGGCTCGGGTGGCGTCAAGCGGAAATGGGTCGCCGGGAATGGAGCGAGCACAGCCTTCAAGGGTTTGTGGGGACGAAATGGGTTGGTCCCAGAAGGCGGAGTCCATTGCAGACCTCAAGTTCGCCATTTGGGAAACACGGAGCTTTCAAAAAGTTTCCTTATCCGCGGGTGTATCAGTTTTTCGAAAGACGGAACTGTTGAGGCAAGTGGTGAGGAGGGTTTTTTGGTAATGCTAAAGGGGTTTTTGTTTCTTTGTTCGTAGTGACATGTGAGGGGTTTTACTGTTTGGAGTTTAGCTACGGGGTTTTGGAGGTTGGTGGATGCTTTGTTTGTATTGGTATTTCATGAAAAGATCGTTTCTTTCTGAGATTGGTCCCATCACATTCTGGCTTATGGTTCACTCTCCATAGTCTATATCCACCATTTCAGGGGCTTTCATTCATTTGGTACTTTTGGGCCATTCCTTTAGGGTTTATAGATTGATCGTTTGGTCCTAAATGGCACTTGATGATGATTTGATTCAAGTTTGTATTTAGGGAGGAGAAATTAGTCCAATTCTGATGTCAATCAAGTTATGAAGAGGTTCATTCACCTTACTTGCAAGGCAATATGTCCAAAAAGTGTGGAAAATTATAGAAATGTTCAACTTCTAAGTAAAGATGAGGATTGTGGTGCACCATTTTTGACTATTTGAATTGAGAAAAAGGTAAAGTAACATCCTAATACCAAATCTCCACTTTCATTCACTCTAAAGCTACTTCATAATAATTAGTATAAAAAGCTCCACCAAAATAAAGAAATATATGAAAAAAGAGAAGAAGAAGAAGCCCTAGCATAAAAAAAACTTGTTTCTTTTTATTTTGTGTAGTAAAAAAGATTTTTTTAAAACCTTGAAATTCCATTCATTTGAAAACTAATTAAAATCTTCAAACTTTCTTCATTCATTTTATCAAGCCTAATAAATAATGCGAATCAAATTTTAATAAATTCTAATATACAACACCAAAATACTAACAATGTATTAATTGTTCGAACTATATTAAAAAGTCAAATAATTCTAAATTTTGGAATCTTATTATAGCAAAACACAAGAGAAAAGAGAATTTATACTCGTATTGACAAGATCATTTTTTTAGAAAAAAAAATCAGCACATGGGAGTAGTGCATATAATACAAAATTTAAGAATCATATTCACATGCAAAACAACTATTAGGAAAATGTAGCCATTTTACCTAACAAATCATGGGGGAAGCTTACAAATTGTGCAAATGGTGTGTCTGTTATAGCATCATCTTGACCATTACGTGCACAATATTTACATTCCTAAAAAGGGAATGATGTGTATTAGTTGTTGTTGCTACTTATTTGCATAAAGCTCACGTCTTTAGACTAAAATAGATAGTAATTGCTATTCTTTTGTTCCTTATTGTTGAGAAGTTTACCTCATCATCTCCATTCCCTTCTTCCTTAAACCTTAAGCCACGTGAAATTACGTCATAGGACTCAGGCTAGCTTCTTTTGCCTTTAAAAATGTATTGATTATTCTTTAAAATAGTACAAAACATCGTCAATTTACTTTTATAAAAGTTTTTGACTCTTCTTTCCTTTTCGAATGGGATTAAGATGACTCTATGTAAAAGGCCACCTTTCCTAATTTTATATCTCATCATATATCTCCATCATAGCTTTGTGGTACTTGGGTCTATAAATGATCCAAACTTCTATCTCACAAGGAAGAAGAAAATCTAGCAGCAACAGCTCATAATAAGCTTCCCAACTCCAGCTTTTAGAATAGTACTACTACGATGGTGTCTAACACCTTCTCCATTCTCTTTGCTTTCGTCTTTCTCGTAAGCTTTCATGCTGCAACTTCACACAATATCATCAATGCTACCTGCAAGACGTGTGCTAAAAAAGATCCAAACTTCAGCTACAACTTCTGTGTAACCTCTCTCCAAGCAGCTCCAGGCAGCTACTGCGCAGATCTCAGGAAATTAGGTATCATATCTATGAAGTTAATCAATCACAACTTGACTGATACAAGGCTCTATATAAAGGAACTCCTGAAGAACAAAAAGATAGACCCTTTTACAAGGGCACGTCTAGATGATTGCCTGGAACTTTATTCAGATGCCATTCCACATCTGAAGCAAGCCATGGCGGATTACAGGTCCAAGCGCTATGACGACGCTAACGTCCAACTAAGTGGGGTTATGGAAGCTCCCACAACTTGCGAAGATGGTTTCCAGGAACAAGAAGGAGCAATTTCACCACTTACGAAGAAGAACAATGATATATATCGTTTGTCTGCTTTAGCTCTTGTCATCACTAATATGCTCCATTGATTTTTTTCTCATTGTTCCTACATTTGTCTTCTCTTCTGTTGACTTAATAATATCAGTTTCCTTATCTTAACAATGTTCTAAGGGAAGGAAGGCAAAGCATGAATTTGGAACTATGGAATTGCTTACGTTTTGGATAGATATTCAACTAATGATAACTTACCAACTGGTGGAAGACTCCATTGTCTTTTGCATAGATGAACAGCTCTATTTTGTTTCATAATTAGTAATGATGTATACAATATGAAAACTGAGTTGTCAACTTGCGTGTTTTGAAATTAAAGCAAGAACAAGGTAAGAGTGACGACTAATTAAACTTGTCTTAGAGTTCTTTGTTGCCAACTTTCGATATTCCCTACTTAAAACTTTCTTGTTGATCAAGACCAAAAACAAAAGCATTGAAATAGCAAATTATAAGCATGACCTCATCTAAAGCAAACACTGATTTAGTAGGGTCAGTCAATGGTCAAGTTTAATTTAATTAAAATTTCAAAAAGAGAATTAGCCAATTTGGTTGAGTTGACTAATCCAAATTATATATATATAACAACAACACCTAGGAACTGATGCTTCTTAAAGATGACAAATTTAACTCGATTTGCTCCAAATTTGAGGCAGACTCAAGCTTGGGAGTATACCTAACTTGAAATTTGTTTTGTTAAGTATAACTAAAAAGACTCAAACTGATTAGGCTGATTGAGATTAGCTCAGAATTAATTAAATTTTAAATCGAACTTGACATTAAAAAAAAATCAGATCGAACCTGGATCATAACTGACCTGGGTTTGAGTCGTCCTGTTGCCAACTTAGTGCCCTGCTGCATCTGGTACGCTGTTTTAGGTAGAATGTGGGGTCATTTTGGTAGAACTGGAGGTCTTAATTGTGACGTAGGCTGTGTTATCTCAGCATTCTATACTGCACATATTGTCCTTATAATATCATTCTGAATTTTTCATTATATGTAAAAAAAAGAAGCAGTGTGTCTTTAGTTTTGACTCATCCTCCTGGAAATGAAGTTAAAAGACTAGCACAGCCATATTTAACAAAATTGAAGATGTAAGATATCCTCCTTATCTCTTCATCGACATAACAATAAGAGTAGAATTCATGAGGCAATTTAGAAACTAGAAAGCATCAGATGAAGTGCACATAACAATGAAAAAGTTTAGTCCTGAAGTTGCTCTTTCTCAAACTTTGGCAATGAGAGATCCTTTGTGATCAAGTTCATAGAAACATCACAGTCAAATCGAACAAAAAACGCAGAGAGCAGAAGTCTTGCATAAAACTGAAGAAGAGAAACGCAGAGTAAATCAGCTAGACAATGGATGGTTATGAACATACTCAATAGCAAGATTGCAGGAGTCGATCTTATCAGCTTCCTTGTCAGGGATTTCAAGCTTGAATTCTTCCTCTAGAGCCATGACAATCTCGACATTGTCCAAGCTATCCAAGCACAGGTCTTTCTGGAAATGTACGTCAGGAGTGACCTGCTCAGAAATCGTTAGAGAAGCTATAACAGTAGAAAATGACTTCACGAATCTAAATTGAACAAGAACCTAATCAATCAAAGGAGATTTAGGTAGGGAAAAAGAAAAGAGGAAACCTTTGAAGGATCGACTTTAGGGAAGGACTTGACGACGTCGAGGACTCTGTGAATAACCTCTTCCTTGGTGAGATGATCGTCATGGTGCGACGACATGAAGCGTAGGATAGAAGGATACGGATTGGGTCGGGTTAGGGCAAGAGAAACCCGAAAATAGCGAAGCAACGCACTTCTCAGAGTGGAAGCCATGGAGAGAAGAAGAAGAAGATGATGAAAAGTTGGGAAAATCTAACAGTAACTGTCACTCGCACTAGGGGGAGAGAGAGTATAAGCACGGACTACGCACGTGCTGAATGGGCTCCACTTATACATTTATGTTCTAAATAGAGGGAAATAAAAAAAAAACTAAAAACACCTTTTGATCGAGAGAGGCGAACGTACAGAGATCTCGATCGAAGAAGAAGAAGGAATATCTGAAAATGGCTCCTGTATCAGCACTTGCCAAGTACAAGCTGGTGTTTTTGGGGGATCAGTCTGTTGGCAAGACCAGCATCATCACTCGCTTCATGTACGATAAGTTCGATAACACATATCAGGTAACAGATCAAACTAGTTATGATTCTAGCTAGGTTTTGTAGGTCAATTATAGTCAATACGTTACGTTACAATCTCAGTTTTCACTTCTTAGGCCACCATTGGTATTGATTTCCTATCCAAGACCATGTATCTTGAAGATCGAACTGTTAGATTGCAGCTCTGGTATGTTGAATTAATCCTGATCCTGAGTCTGAGAGACGCCTCTCTTTTGGGCATTTCATCCTGATATTTTGATCTTGCTTACTGGTATTTTGATTCTAATTACAGGGACACTGCAGGACAGGAAAGGTTTAGGAGTCTGATTCCAAGCTATATTCGTGATTCCTCCGTTGCAGTCATTGTTTTTGATGTTGCTAGTGTGTACTTTCATTCCCTTTTCTTTACACTTTTCACTTCCTTCATTACATGCCTCTCTTATTGCTTGCCACTCACCTCTAGGTAGACAGTCTTTCCTCAACACAGCTAAGTGGATTGAAGAAGTTCGTACTGAGCGTGGAAGTGATGTCATCATCGTCCTTGTTGGAAATAAGACTGATCTTGTGGAGAAAAGGTCATTTCCTTATATTCTTAACACAATTTGCTGCTTTACTATGTTTCTCTTCCGTGTATATACTTATTAGTCAGTTGATAATATTGGTTAGCATTTAACAATACTTGTGTGCAATTCTGAAAGTGGAAAGAAGAGGAGTATCTGGCAACTTAAGGATTCACCATATTAGTTTTCTGTGCAAATTAGACGCATAAAGAATTCTATCAATTACTCTTTGCGCTTCGTGATGGGTTCGAACGGTTCTGAATAGAATTTGATTGCCTGAAAGCAATTCGATTAAGGTTCTTGTTCAGTTGGGTTTTGAGTTCATCTTTATTAGTAGTCAGCAATTTGTCATTTCTGTTAAAATGCCCTGACGATTGATTCTGGAGAAACTTAGAAGGCTATTTCTTTTTCTTTTTTCCTTTTTTCCAATATTTACTTATATGCAAGCAAACTGGATAGTTCCCTCATCCCTTGGGATCTTTGACTTGGTGGTTTTACAGGCAAGTATCAATCGAGGAAGGAGAAGCTAAAGCACGCGAGATGAACGTTATGTTTATCGAAACTAGTGCGAAGGCTGGCTTCAATATAAAGGTGAGCTTCCATTCTGTTGTGAAAATTTTGACTTTATAGAACACAAATGCTGAATCTAATCCCAGTATTCCTCTTTGCAACTTCCATTTCAGGCACTGTTTCGGAAAATTGCAGCAGCATTACCAGGAATGGAAACACTTTCTTCTACAAAGCAAGAAGATATGGTTGATGTGAATCTCAAGTCTTCCAACACAAATGCATCACAGTCACAACAACAATCTGGAGGATGTGCCTGTTGATTACAAAATTGAGATCTAAGCTTTCTTTACATCATTCCCTTTCATGCACCATGTGTCTAAAGTTTGTGGATGATCCTGTTCTTGAGTATTTGGCTTTTTGTCTCTGGTTCAGTTTTAAATTCTTGAACTTGAAATGAGGTGGTTTTTCTGGTAGCTAGTCTAGTCCTAACCTGTCTAATACATATGTGTTGAGGTCAAGAGATACGGATATGCAACACAAATTTTCATCAGCTTTATGCAATTCATCTCGGCTTTTGTTATTGAAAGTAGTTATGCCAAAATAAATGGATAAATTGCTGGTGTACTTAATAGATGCTACTATGGATGTATTTATCTCTTCCTGACCTTGGTATGTGGTACATCTGTGCTATTGACAACTTTGGATTTATCACCATGCGAAGCAATTGACAGTGGTGCTAGGAAATCAGCTCTTTTCTTTCAAGAGTTTCTCACTATTGCCTTCTTCTTTTTTCTTTTCATGAGTTTCTCTCACTAATGCCTTCTTTTTCTTTCAAGAGTTCCTCTCGCTAATGTTTTCTGGAGTTCACAATTGCATTTTCTTCAATTGGGAGATTTTTCTTAATTGAATTCATAATATTACTTAAGATTAGTCTTGGATGTTGCACTTAGTGGCATGACTCAAACGCCATGTGGCCTACTCCATCCTATAGAGTCTACGTGGCTCTGAGTTGGTCACACTCACAAACATTGAAAAGTGCTTGTTATTTTACTTGACTTTTTCCTTTTTTTTAATAGATGGAAAACATTAGACTTGGCATATTGATTTGATGGGGTTTTAGGTTTGACTTAAATTTAATAAAGATAATTTGGGTTTGAAATAGTGCCTTAGGGACTTGAGCTTGTTAAAACTTAAATATTGACTCAAAATTTGATTGGGCTTGATCTTTTTAGGTTGGGTCAAAATTTGACCTAGTTTAGGCTTCAATTAGGGTTTGCTAATAAAAAACTATCAAGATTGGAGTTTGACTTGTGCCTGTAAAAATTTATATTGTTAAATGGGCTTAAACTTAATCAAGATTTGGGCTTTTCTCGAGTTTATAAAAAAATTGTATGGATAATGGGCTAATAAGGGCTAACCAAGCTTATTGTCAAGCCTACAAAATATAGTCAATTGTTTGTGATTGGGGTTTGACCATAACTTATTAAAAAAAAAATACGTATGTGTTGAATCTTTATGATAGTTAAAAGGTAGTATAGAAAATCACAATTCTGAAAAGGGGGATTGTTATGGAAGTTTGAACAAGAAATCTAATTTCTCTTGTTGGTACAACTATTATATGAAAATTATTGTTAGAACATCTCATGCAATAACAAACTTAAGAAAGAGATTTTTTGCATATATGTGACGATGAGTAAAATTTTTTTTTGTAAGAGTAATGGAATTAGAAAAGACATATTGTAATAAAAATGATACTGGATATATTGTAACATCACCCAAATAAATAAAGCATACCACTAAAGTGATGAGAATAGATATATTGCAAGAGCTATAAGATTAGATATATTGTAAAAGCAACAAGATAAACAACATATTACAAGAGTTACAATACTGAATGTGTTACTAGAGCAAAAAGATTAGACATGTCATAAGAGCAATGAGATTATTTAAAACATATCGTAATAGTGATGATACTAGACATTACAAAAGCACCTAGAAAAAATAAAATATGTCACGAGAGCAATAAGAATAAAATGTTGCAAGAGCAACTACATAAATAAAATATGTTATGAGAAAGAAAAGAATAGCAAGATTAAAACATATGGTAAGCGTTATAGGATAAAAAAAATATATTGCAATAACGAAGTTACTAAATATGTTGTGAAAGTTACGAGATTAGAAAATGTGACTAAAGTAATAGGAATTGAAAAAATATTATGAGGGTGACGGTAGTGAATACATTGCAAAAGCACCAAGATAAATAAAATATATCGCAACAGTGATAAGAATAGACATTTTGTAAGAGAAAAAAGATTAGACATGTTACGAGAGAAACTTAATCAACAAAACATGTTGTAAGAGTGACATAATTGACGAAATGTGTCACAAAAGTGATTGTTAAATGCACCTTAAAATTCATGAGAAAACATTTGAAGTTGAATTTTACATAGACAAAACCAAACATAAAAGATGGATGCTTTCAAGAAAAAATTGTTGATTATGAAATGCAGTGATTACAATTAATGAAAACATGGTCATATGGAAGACATAAAATTGCAAGATACTACCTTGCTTCAAACCTTTCTTGTCGATGTTATTTCTTGGACTACTAGTTTCCTATATTAGACACATCGTTTAAATCTTCGAAGAAAAATATATAATGATAATAGAAGATGATTAGATATAATTAATAGATGTATGACGAATAATATAATTATTGATAGTTTCCATACATTTAATCCCTTTGATTTATGAATTTATTGAACTTTGGACTTTATATCCCTCTTAATGATTTACAAAAATTGGATAATGAAAAAATAAATCATAATTCCTCATTCATATTACTCCAATATTGATTATAAATTTCTTGACCTTATTATGTTTTCCTAAGTATTCTCTAGTCAAATGGAACTTTATATACTCTCATTTTGTCTAAAAACATTCACTTATTACTTATTTATGTTTGACTTGAAGATTTTTCTCATGTTTGTTTACAGATATTACTTTATCTCACAAACTATAAGTCTAACAAATAGCTTTATCATTGATAAAAATAATAATAAAATTAAGATACTCAAGATATGTAAATGGTTGTTAGATTAAATTTTTTGAAGATCTCAAGTCAAAAGATTATTTATATAATCATCATATTGAGAATTTTCATAGATATACAAGTAGTGCTTTAAATGAAATTCTTATATCAATTCAATTTAATGAACTTGTTCTCTAACAACTTCGTACTTTAGTGTATGAGATTGACTATTTCGTAAAGACGAAACGTAATGTATGGTAGTATTTTCACTCTATTTTTTTTGTCTTAATAAAGCAACAATTAGGAACATTTTAAGGATAATAAATATATGTAACAAAAATCTCATAATTGTGATCTTAATATAATTTTATTTATAAATATCACTACAAATGCAACAGAGTGGGACTCACTATCCTCTCTTTTCAAGATGATGTTCTGCTTTTATGCAGAGCTAATTCCATTTCCATAAATATATTAATAAACTCGTTAAATGCCTTCAACAAGCTCTTTGGCCTCATTATCAACAAGCACAAGAGTTACATTTACATCTCTTTATACTCTACTAACATGATAGCTTCACTTACTATAAGTTCAGGGCTAAACACCCAGACTTGCCTTTTAGAGAGCTCAGTTATTCCAATTTTAGATAAGAGACTAATGTACCAAGATTGCTTGTCACTTTTTGACTCTATTAATAGGCACATAAATCACTAGAGCAACAAGTTTTCTCCCTTATGTGAGCATGTTAAAACTTATTTCAACAATACTCAATATAGCCTTCTTACCCACTAGCGATGTCACTTATATATCCCATAAAGACTAATAAAGGAGATTGAGAAAATTACGAAGAGCTTCTTATGGACTAGCTCTACTACAAAGCATCTACATGCCAATGCTAGATGGTTATAGATTTACACCATCAAGGAAGAAGGAGGTCTTGGAATTTAGCCTATAAAAACCACCAATAAGATGCTCGTAGATAAATGAATATGGAAGCTTCTCACAAATTCAAAGTTAGTGTGGGTAATTTTGATGCATGCCTATATATTAAAGAACCAAACACATATGGTTATTCAAATATAAGTTTGATTATCTGGACCTTCACTTAAATGTTGAAACTCAAAGCCAAATGTCCTAGAAAATCAAGTTCATAATGAGGATTGGTGGAAAAACATCATTATCGTACAATAATTGGAATAGTTTGGGACATTTACATAGCATTTTAGAGGTATAGAACTTGAAACTTCAAGTTTGTATAAATGTCAAAGTTATTTTTTAATGTCAATAATGGTGCCTAGAATTGTAATTTTAGGGGATACCCTTTGGTCTAAAAAACATATACCTAGTTATCTTCCTAATATTGAGGTAGAAGATAAGGTCATTTGGAAAGCCAATAACTTTGGTAAGTTCTCTGATCGATCTCAGTACCCCTACTCAGAAAGCCTCTTAGTGTAGATTAGTGTGATTTCCTAACTATTATAAAAAGCTTCCTTTATTTTTGGTGATTATCTCTTAATAAATGACTAAAAACCATGAGCAAACTAAAAAGTATCTCCAACCTTAATGTTTTATGTAAATTTTGCTACTCATATGAAGAAACAACATATCACATTCTCTCATCCTTCAACTTCTCCAAATTATTTTGGACTCATGCTCTTCAACTTTGTTTGTTAAACCATATAGGTCTCAATTAGCCTCAGTTTATAACATGGGCAAAGAAAGATACATTTACTCATTAAGGTAATCATTAGTTTTCAAACTTGTAATAAGTTGTGGTATGTATGCTCTCTAGAAGGAAAGGAACTTAAGGTGTTTTTAAAATATCCAACAAACACCTAAGGCATTCACTCAAAACTCCTTGAGATGGATCAGGGAATTGATATTAGCTTAGAATATCAGGGAAAAGATGAGTAATATACTCTCCCACATTTGGAATGTCAATGATTAGCTTGTTAACTAAGGACTCTTCTTAGTTGTAAGTCCTAATAGTTGTACTCTTAGAGATATCATAGTATTATGTGATCAAGTTTAGCCTTATACTCCCTGGTTTATCACTAGTTGTATAATGTTCCTATTAATACACTTCTTTTTCTTTAAAAAAAATCATCAACTTGAAAAAAAAAAGAATATAACTGAGTTCCATGTTTATACTCCTCTAGCACAGAGTACTACTAATGGTAGTTCAAAATCAAAAATTGTAGCTGGCAACCTGAGTCCACTGAGTTTGAGCCACCACGTAAGAGGAAATCAAATAGGAAGAAAAGGCCATCCTAGGCCAACCCTCATGAATATCTATGGGTGGAATATTAGTGGTCTTAATTCTCCTAACAAGAAGCTGCTACTTAAGCAGTTTATTTTAGACAATAAGCTCAGCCTTATAGGCATTATGGAATCACATATCAGACATGAGAACAGTAATTTACAGAAGCTTTGGCCATATAGATGGAAACTATTACACATTATTCATGAACATCCACAGGGTAGAATATTAGTGTTGAATGATCCTGGGAGATAGATATATTGGATTCTAAGTACTCAGTTTATCTTCTAATTAGGG
>JANIMX020000143.1:975448-1008970 GCA_024582655.2 Erythroxylum kunthianum | reverse complement strand
GTTAACTCGGCATGCACGGGTAAGCGATGTGTAATACCGCTCCGTAGGCATAAAACTTAAGGGTACCAAAGGCTAGAAATAGAAAAAAAGGAGAGAAAAATGGTTTATAAAGGAAATGGTTGAAAATGACAATTGTCGTAATGAACAATTGGTCAAGGAATAAAGGTCTATAAATCTTATAAAATGGTTTGAAAGGTTTGATAAAGAAGGGGGGCTTTAATGTGAGAAAAAGTTTAGTTTTGGAAAAGATTTAATGTATTGAAAGGTTGAATTTTGATTAGATTTGATTATGTTTGAAAGTGACACGAGAGTGACAAGGCATCTTTGTCACGATCGTGTACATGTCAAGATCATGCAAGAACATGGTCAGAGCTCTCTGTCACGATCGTGACAATGTCACGATTGTGTAACTGGGTTTCAACAGCTCTCTATCACGATTGTGTCTCTATCAAGATTGTGTTGGATGACTTTACCTAAAAAAAGGACTTAAATCTTCATATGTTTTGTGGGAGTCCATCCCACTTAAATAATTGCAAATAAATAGTTTCATAACTTTTCTAAATGACTTCCCATACTTACAAAGTTTCAAAGAAAATGTTTTATAGAAGTTCAAATGTTTAAAAAGGCTTACAACTAAATGTTAGTACTTATTGAGCTCGTTTAGCTCATACTCTTTTGTTTTAAAACAACCTCTCAGGTGTACCATCAGAAGATCAGATTGTCAAGGCTCCACCATGCGGATAGCTATCATTGTCAAGTGCTATAGTGTAGGTTATTTTGCAATGTACATGATGTAATTATTTCCGCTGCATTTGCATATTTTGTAAACCTTGTACACATGTCTTGTAATCCTTAAGATTTTATTTTGTAAACTTATGGTTATGTCATCAACCAATATTGTTTTGTAAGGATTACATTTAAATCAATGCATGAATGATTTCACAATGTTTCTGATTGGACCAGAGAGTCCTATGAATATAGTGGAGTTGTTGAAATGTTGAAAATAAAAGTGTTTTGATATCTTGCGACATTTATGAAAAATGTTGGGTTTGGTAAAATACAATTGTTATGTTGTCGAAAATTTTAAGGAACGACTTTCATAAACTCCACTACGTGGTTTTAACAAAGCAAATGAAAAAGTTTTAAATAAGATCGGGTTTTAGGCTTGGCTTCATGAGAACATTCCAGTAGGATTGAGAACCAATTGGTAGGTTTTCATGGAGTGTCGGGCAGGCCACTTGGTCTGGTAGGACGGGATCCCGTCATAAAGTGTACATGGTACTTATTATCATTTTTTACGATTGTTGGTATTTTTTATACATTACATAGGTATTATATGCATTGAGTACTATTATGATTTCTATTGAGTCGTAGAATTGTTTTTACTTTTTTTTTTATCAAAAGTTGGTATGCAAAGCATCACTACAACATCCTACATCCCAACTATGTCGGCACCTCAGGTGTTGCCAATCATTTGCAACATACCAAAATTTTATTAATAAAGAAAAAGGAGTACAAAGCAACAAGGGAGGATATAAACCAAAGCCCTTACAACATCATTTAAATCTATAATAGGGGAGACCAACCATATTACGAAAAAAAAATCATCCCTAATTAAACTAGGAATAGTGCCCCACCAATAAAAACCATTGAAGTTAAAGCTAAGTGATGCAATAGTATCAGCACAAGAGTTGCCCTCCCGATAAACATGTGTAGGGACAAAGTTCATGTTCCTAATAAAAAATAAACATTTGTACCATCTAGTCCTCAATCTTCAAGGAACAATGCCCGGAGACTTAAATGACAAAATAAGTAATTTAGAAGCACATTCCAACCACAAATTATGTCACTCTTTCTCTATAGCTATTTCAATTGTTGTCATAGCTCCAATTAATTCGGCATATAGAGCATAAATAAGACCAAGATTGATCCCAAAGTAACCTAAAGTTGCCTCACTTTTATCTCTGAAAATTCCACCACAAGAGGCAAACCCTGGACCCCTTAGCTGCTTCATCAGTGTTACATTTTACCCAATTACATGGGGGAGGGATCCACTGTATTTCTTTGATAGTTGGAGCCACAGCAGATTTAACTGCAACATGGAAAGATTTTAAGATTGAGAATTCCATCATCGATGATGAAACTGAGCCTATGCTTAAATTCGTATATAGAGAAACACTCGCAATGATCTAGTTAATAGCAGATTGAATATGAGCTTTTCTATTATCAAAACTGATCATGTTTCTACACCTCCAAATGCAACAAAAAATGTTAATAATAGCTACTAAGACTACATCTTTAGCTTGAGAGGACCATGGATTACTACAGACCGAAAGAACTGGTGTAATTGAAGAGTGATTCAACCGTAGCTGCAAAATCGAACCTGGCCAATGCCATAATTGATAAGCAAAGGGGCATTCGTAAAAAAGATGAGTAGTGGTTTCCACAGCGTTTTCACACAGACTGCATATTGAAACAGTAATACAACCTCTAATCCATAGGTTTGTACTTATTTATGTTATTCCCTAATAAAAGTGAAGTTGTTACTTGTTTGAAATAAACAATCAGAGGTGTTTTTTTTCTACATATACGATATTTGGAATATGTGATCTTCTTCCTTATTTTTCTTTTAAAACTCTGCTTCACTCTCCCGCTAAAAACAATAAATAGATGACGTGGAGATTAACTGTGAATATATCGTTGATGTCTTTGGTTGTTATATAACAGATAAAAAACTTGTTCCAATTATAAGTTACAAAAATAAATGCCTTTAATGGAGATGGAGGAAAGAAGAAGAAGAAAAAAAAATAATGTCAACAGAAAAATGGACAAAATAACTATGTTGCAGAAAAAAGGTCATCGTTCTCATCTTTAAGTTTTAACAATTACATGGAAGTCTTACGTAGAGATGGAGGGAAAATTAAAGAAAAAAGAATGTAAAGACGAATAAGATGGAGAGAACAACTTAGTTTTTAACATTATTGATCTATGACTACAAATGACCACCAAAAATTTACTACAAAATATTTTCTTTAACTATTTATGCAAAGTTCAAATGGTGGAACTCATTTCATAGAACAAAAAGTCGATCGCGAAGACAGGTGGCGCAAACACCGACGGTGCTACTGTGATCGGACGGATGCTTCTTACACTTCATTTACTCCGACTACCAAGTATATACGTATTGTATGATCTTCTTTTCTTCCTCTTCTTCTTCTTCTTCTTCCTCTGAACTTTAACTTTACCTATCTACGCAAGAACAGAGAGATGAAGGATTTATGATATATCTATATATCTATATATATATATTTATATATATATATATATAAGAAGGTGACTTTAATGGAGCAGTCAACAAGTTTAAACAAAAGCAGAGTGTATGTAAAATTAATTCGAGATTTATATAAAAATATGATTTTTTAAATCTCAATTAATTTTGTATTTTTAGTTAAATAACTAAATGTGCGAAAATGGGTATTTAATTATTAGTTAATATTATTTGTTTTTAAACTTTTTAGGTGTGTAATTTATTATAGCATTAATTTGATTGTTCAAGCGCCAGTCAGGTGGCGCGTGGTCGGGTTTGGTCCAAAGTCTGGGGAGGAGCAAACAGATCATATGGTGGTTAAAGATCACACGCACGTTCGTCAGTTACTGTAACGTAAGCACGCGCCGTAGCATGAAAAGAAAAGACAGGTAAGGTTGTTCCGTAGGTATGCTTTTGTCATTTTCTTTTATTTATATAATTTTTATTTTTTTAAAATTTAATTTTTCTTTGTTGGTGTATCCGCAACCGACTTCGTTGACCCAAATGGCATTGTATAGGCTTGGGAACTAAGTATTATGATGCATTTTAATTCCCTGTCCCAACATTAGTCGGGCCGGTCGGATTTAAATCTTTTCCGATTTGGTCCGGTTTGAAACTCAATCAGATTCAGGTTGATATCAAAATAAAACTATTCTGCACTCCCGGTGTCCCTTCGGATTTGGCGGAACGCCGACCGAAGCAGTCGGATGTTAAGGAGGTGGGGATGATGTATCCCACATCGGCTGTAAAGAAATTCCTGAACTAGTTTATAAGACCGGGTTCAAACTTTCTCGTTTCAATCGCACTTTTAAGCCAAAGTAAAGAATCCAGTTCTTATCATCTACGGTTTCTATTTATGTGTATATACAGAAGCAACTGCTAAGTTTGACAGGAGGAGCTTTCTTAACGTGGGATTAGATACCTGCAACAGTTGAATCTTGCAAGTTTTGTGTGTGGTTTCCTTGTCACAAGCTGCATAAAGAAATTGTCATATTACCATTGTCGTAAACTATGTAGTTGGTGTGTTATTTCTTACAAGAAACATAAAAAAAAAGGAAAGAATACTAAGTTACTCAGTGTTAGGGGTGGCTTATTAGTTCAGATTCAGGAAACCAACATCGGAAGCTTCCCTAGTTCTGTTCAATCTCTTTCAACTTAAGGGCAAGTTGCAGTTTATACAGAAGAAATGAAATGGATGTGTTCATATATCTTATATATATTTTTTGTCTTCTTCAAACTCAAAATGACATATGGGTAAGACTTGGGCTGGAGGGACAGAAAGAGTTGAGTTTAAGCCTATAAATTAAAGACTTGACCTTTGGCCCAGACAAAGACTCTTCTTTTGGTAATGGACATGGTTAATTGGAAGATGATGTCAAGTGTTGTGTGTGTGTGTGTACTGTACAGCGTCAGTCAACAGTTCTAACGACCAAGATTTACCCAAAACTTTTTGTTTTTTCTCTTCAACTCCATAGTCAAAGTCCGGATCTTTTCACTCTATCTATCTATCTGTCTCTCTTTCGTTCCTTAAGGCTATTACTACTGCTTTGGAGCTACTGCTGCTGCTGCTTCTGTTGTTTGGAGCAACAACAGACACAGGAAAATGTCAGTCTTTTGCAATCAGATCAGAGCTTCTTCAGCTCTCGTCAGACGCCTCAACCACGCTCTCTTTCTCACTCAGACTACTAGATCTTTCACCACTATGGAAGGTCACCGCCCCACCATCGTCCACAAACGTAGTCTTGATATTCTTCATGATCCTTGGTTCAACAAGGTTTGTTTATCTAGCTCCTCTCCTCGCCCTCTTTCTGTTTGTTAAATTTTCTTAGTCAAAGATCCAATTTTGTTTTCTGGGCAATGCATTTTGTTGACCAAGATGGGCCGTTTACATGTTATGGTTATGGTGCTTTGGCATTTGTTATTCATTTGATGTTTGGATAGGGAACGGCGTTTTCTATGACGGAAAGGGATCGTCTTGATCTCAGGGGACTTCTTCCTCCTAATATTATGTCTTCTGATCAGCAAATTGAACGATTTAGTAAGCTTTTCCAGCTCACTGTCCTTGGCTTGTTTTGCTTACTTATTCTACTCTTTGGCGTTTTCATTTTGTGAAAGACAAAAAGCTGTACAACGAATCAAGAAAGCATTCAACTTTTTGTTTCTGGCTTGGGCTATGATTACATTTGATTCCATCTTATTGTCATGTGCTGGCAACTGTTCATGCTTTGGCTATATAGATTCATTATTATTTATCTATGTTCTATTTGAACTGCTGATACACAAACCTATTTGAAGTCTAGGCTATTTTTTTTTCTTCCCTTCATTATGAATATTCGAGGTTTTATCAATTCACAGTGTTTGACTTGAAGAGGCTTGAAGAGCATGCAAAAGATGGACCATCTGATCCAAATGCTTTAGCCAAGTGGCGGATATTGAACCGCTTGCATGACAGGAATGAAACAATGTATTACAAAGTGAGTTTCCTCATTTCTAACCTTCTAGGACTCACCAAGGGGAAGTATTGTAGTATAACTTTTATATTATTGCTATACATTGTGAATAATATTTACCTAGCAACCCATGTCTCAAGACAGTAAACTTATTTTGGGAATTTGACAGGTTCTAATTGCCCATATCGAGGAGTATGCACCTATAGTGTACACTCCTACAGTAGGACTTGTTTGTCAGAATTACAGTGGCTTATTTAGAAGGCCAAGGGGAATGTATTTTAGTGCTGCAGACTGCGGAGAAATGATGTCCATGGTTTATAATTGGCCAGCTGAGCAGGTATCATACTTTCCATTGATACAATTTGCTTTGGAACCTCATTGCCTGTTCGCTTGCGATATCTTAGTGAGTAGGATTGAGAAAAAAATAAAGAAAGCAAACATAAGAACATAAATTATTGGTTTCTCTGTATTGCTGATTGGAATGAGAAGACAGTATGTTTTGCTGTACGAAATATACAAGGGCCATGGACTAGAATATCAATGCATGTTTTTAATACTCATCTTATTGTTATAAAGTTATCTATTTCCTTTTTCAGGTTGATATGATAGTTGTTACAGATGGAAGCAGGATTCTGGGTCTTGGAGATCTTGGGGTTCAGGGAATTGGAATTGCAATCGGAAAGCTAGATTTATACGTCGCTGCCGCAGGGATAAATCCTCAAAGGGTATTTTTTTTTAATTCTGCTTAGTTTTGTTTGTACTAATGCAGTGAGTAAAAGGGGCTGATCATATTTGTTGTTGATAATTTGAAGTATTTCTTAATAATTTTATCTTCATATAGTCGTTATACTTGACTGTCATTACTATGTTGAATTTATACATCAAAAACATTTTGAGATACGTAATCGCTCTCCATGTTCTAAAATATGGTATCTGGTACTTGAGACTGAATAAATTAGTCTCATTGTTTTTATAGATTTTTGCTTTCCTGGTGCTAGGTACTTCCAGTAATGATTGATGTTGGAACTAATAATGACAAGCTGCTCAATGACCCATTGTGTAAGTATTTGTTGTCTTCTTGTGAATATACTCTTTACCCCTGTCAATTGAACTAATAATGACAAGCTGCTCAAAGATCGTTGTGTAAGGATTCGTTGTCTTCTTGTGAATATACTCTTTACCCCTGTCAATTGTATGTTGGATTTTGAAGATTGATTAAACATGTTTATTCTTGTAACCTGATCTTGATATTCCTGCACTTTGATAGCAATAGAAATTATTAGTTCTTATCAATTATATGGTTTATACATTGAATGACTCCTGATATTGAGAAGATTGTATCAATTTTATGGTTTATATCCTTGTACAAGAACAGATTTGGGATTACAGCAACACCGTCTTGATGGTGACGAGTACATAGCAGTCATTGATGAGTTCATGGAGGCAGTGTTTACTCGATGGCCACATGTGATTGTTCAGGTAACCTCTATTGTTTCTGTATGATGAACATTGTACATCTATTTTCACGGGTGTGCCAAAACTTTTACTTTTTGTGACATCTATTTACACAATAAACGTTTCAGTTCGAAGATTTTCAAAGCAAGTGGGCATTCAAGCTATTGCAACGATATAGGAATACATACAGGATGTTTAATGATGATGTCCAGGTAATTGTAATTCTTTTCTAGCATTTCCTTTGTTACTCTTTTTTTTTTCTTCTTTTCTAGGTGTTACTGAAACAATGAGGTACTGGATCTCCAAAAAAATTGATCCATGTTGTTTGTGAAATAATATTAGCAACGCAAATATCTGTAAATAATGAAGCAATTATGGCTATAAACTTTACCCATTTATGATGAATGAAACAAATTTCTTCTTTAGTTGATATTTCCTTGATTATATTGACTATCTTCAAATATCTCAAATGAAACTTTCTTTGGATTCGAGGGTTTTAAAGGAAGATAGGAGGTTAGAAGTTGATGTGAAATATATGTGAAATAAATGATCAGTTAGTATTTACTAGCATCAGGTACTGGGAGTCTCATGATTATCAATATTATGTGCTATTCCATGATTATTGATAGCTTTAGATTGGCATTGTGGAATTCGGGTCTGATGAATTGAACATGATAAACCTGCAAAAGTGCCAGGGATTTGACCCGGCATTTGAACTTCGAATCTAGTCAGAAGTGGGTCTTTTGCAGGGCTAAAGATTCTGACTTTCTTGTAGGTTCAGATGTGCTAACTTGGTCTTGGACTGTCAATCTTTTTTATATGCCTCTGGGCCACGACATGGGTTCTTGGGGTCTGGTTGTGGGCCTGTCATTTCCATCTGTGTGCACCTGACTTTTATCGTGGCCTCATGATAAAAACTCATGATGCCTTTAACTGAATCAGTGTCCTGCAGATTAAGATTTGGGCCCACAATCCTGAGAGACTTGAAATTTGACTATCCCAATTTACTAAATAAATCACATGTATCAATTATGATTTTTGGTACGGTAATATGATATTGTTTTTGTTCTTTTCAATATTTTTCCCCACTACTCGATGAATTTTTCTATTACTTATTCTATTTAATTCAACTGTCAAATAATGGGTACTTAATCAATCAACTGTATGTATAAGTATTTAATGATTGGTTCGCCCGTGCAAACATTTAACAACTACCAGTTCTTTCGTTTCCTGTGCTTTGATGTGAACTCATCATACAGGGAACAGCAGGGGTTGCAATAGCTGGCCTTCTAGGAGCTGTTAGAGCACAAGGAAGGCCTATGATTGATTTTCCTAAGCAAAAGATTGTTGTTGCTGGTGCTGGAAGGTTAGTTGTTTATCCTAACATGTGATTGGTTAACTGTAGATTTCTGGTGTAAACTTGACAAGAAATGGAACTATGGGAAATCAAGATATGCGTCTTTTGGTGTCCACAATGAAGGTTTGAAAGTGCTTAATAATGCTAATATGAACTTTCGGCAAGAAGTTGATTGTTAAACTAGAAAGAGATCAAGCCCTCCTTTGAGATTCTGAAACGAAGGGAGTGAAGTATAATGGTATGGAATTCCAGGTTGCATACGCATTATTCAAGGTGAATTAAAAATGGAGGCCGAGTTGGGTATTGTACATGTTGTTTAACCCTAGTGTTAGAATGAACTTGTCGTGATATATATGGTCCAAAATGAAGACACTAACCCACACATAGTATCAACCTAAATGTTAGGAATTGATATTGTGATTATTCATAGGCAGGTATCTCAAGAATATTGGTTAAACTGTCAGCTATTGTAGATTAAGCAATTTGCGATCTATGTTAAGTGTTCCGCATGGTACTATATATTGGAATTATCATGTTTGTTGATAGATCATAAAAAGATTTACTGACGCTTTGCATGTATGCAGTGCAGGAATAGGAGTTCTAAATGCTGCACGGAAAACAATGGCTAGGATGTTAGGTAATAATGAGATTG
Organism: Erythroxylum kunthianum; assembly: GCA_024582655.2. NCBI lineage: Eukaryota > Viridiplantae > Streptophyta > Magnoliopsida > Malpighiales > Erythroxylaceae > Erythroxylum > Erythroxylum kunthianum. The sequence continues at coordinate 999,749 of JANIMX020000143.1, read as the reverse complement.
CTTTTGAAAGTGCGAGGAGTCAGTTTTGGGTAGTTGATGCTAAGGTAAGAAGTCAACTGTGGTTTCGACAGTGAAAAGTTATTGTGGTTGATTCATGTTAAAACCATAGGTTTTCATTGCTTTGGTTTTTCTGTCTAGATACATGGACAACTTACATCCTAATGTCTAATTGAAGTTGACTCTGGCTTTTGTGTGGGTACGTCTTCACGACAAGCTGCGACATAGGATGCTGAACTAATTTGTTGTGTATATCTAGGGTCTTATCACGGAGGATCGAGGCAATATTGACCCAGATGCCAAGCCATTTGCGAGGAAGGTAAATGAAGCTAACCGGCAAGGATTGAGGGAAGGTTCAAGTCTCATAGAAGTGGTGTGTAAAACTTCTATTCTTTTCATTACATCAATATTGGATATAAAAGCATCCGTCTTGGTGGAGCTTTCTTTAATTTCGTTAAAAAGATGTGATTAACTGTTATTCATGCCATTCCTGTGTACTATTCTCATAAGTTGTTCTGAATAGGTGCAACAAGTGAAGCCTGATGTGCTGCTTGGGTTATCTGCAGTCGGGGGATTGTTTTCAAAAGAGGTATAAATGGAGCCTTGAATCAAATGATTACCAAGCATCATCTGAGCTTTCTGATTTTTCAATGGATCCATCTAGATATGTCTTTTCCGTGTAACAAAATTGGATATCTTTTCTGCATTTTCATTGTTTTACTCTAGCATCAAAATACGTTTCAATTCAACTGTTATACGAATAGGTTCTTGAGGCCCTCAAAGGATCAACTTCAACAAGACCTGCTATCTTTGCCATGTCAAACCCTACTACAAATGGTATGGTTTCTTTCAAACAATTAAGGTTTTTGAATGGAAGAGTTTTCGGATATCCACGGTCCTAATCTATGCCTATCTTTTCTCTCTCTCTCTCTCACCTTTCCCTGTTCACAGCTGAATGCACTCCTGAAGATGCATTTTCTGTAGTGGGCGACAATATCATATTTGCTAGTGGAAGTCCTTTCAAAGATGTAGACCTTGGTAAGTATTGGGGCTAATCTGACCCTGAGTTTGCTAGTTAATATTTGAAATTCATGAGGTTTCAATCTTTACTTCATTCGTAGAGCATGAAAGTAGTCTTTTTATTTTGTTCTTGATGTTTGTATTTGTGTGAAAGAGAGTCTACTTCATTGTGCATGTTTTGACTTCCGCAGGAAATGGTCATATTGGCCACTCGAATCAGGGAAACAACATGTATCTATTTCCAGGGTCAATTTCTTCCACCCAAACTTTATATGAGGAACTTCAACATAGGTGTTTCTTAACTCAGAATCCATATTGAGATATAGCAATCTGTGATGTAATTTGTAGGATTGGATTGGGGACTCTTCTTTCCGGGTCAAGAATAATATCAGATGGCATGCTGCAGGCTGCAGCCGAATGGTATGCATCTTCTACCGAGTAGTGTTATGGCATGATCAAAGGTTATCTCTCTGAGCTTTAAGTATGGAAATTGCAGCTTAGCCGCATACATGACAGAAGATGAGTTGGTAAAAGGGATACTATATCCTCCGATATCAAGGTAAGTGACGCAAATCAGGCGTTCTTTATGGTTGTCCAAGTTTGGTTCGAATCAATGTTTTGATGAGGTGGTGTGCTTATCTGATATAACTGGTATTGGTTTTTGTGGGTTGCAGAATAAGAGATATAACAAAGGAAGTGGCAGTAGCAGTGGTGAAGGAAGCCATAGAAGAAGATCTTGCTGAGGGATACCGCGAAATGGATGGTCGAGAGCTTCGGAGGCTCGACAAGGTAAATCTAGGATTACAGTGTATAGATACATACTTATATATATATATATATAGCTGGTTTGTTATTTGAGAGTGTAATGTGGTTTTGATGTTATGATTTTAGGAGGAAATAGAAGAGTATGCGAAGAATAACATGTGGGCACCTGAGTATCCTACTGTGGTCTATCGGAAGGCTTAAGATCCCATCCTGATCCTCTTAAAGCTAACATTTGGTTCAAAAGAAGCCTCCCATGCCTCTCAGTTACTATTTCTTCTTCCTTCCGTATAAAAAAGATTGCTACTTTATGCAAAATTTGTTTTTTTTTTTAATTAACAAAACATGAATGTATGTAATACACATACAATATAGGTACCTATTAAACTGAATTGTTGTTTTCCAAGTTAATTAGAATAATAAAAGAAAAGTTTGGCATAATCTATGAATTACTGCTGCTTAAATCATACCTAATACAAACTGTCCTGTAAGCCAGACATTGTAGTCTTGGAGACGGAAGTCTCAATTCTAATATTTCCAAGAAAGTGGGAACTTTACCTCCAAGAACGAAGGAAAGAAGAAAATATATGATCCGTAATCGTAATTACGATCGTAATATTGTGATTACTGTTAGACTGTTATCATAATAATTTGTCGTAATTAAGGAAATTGATTAGAAAGAGAAAAGAAAGAATGAAATACAATTGGGATGATGTCTGTCTGAAGAGCCGACGGCTCGTGGTCGTTAGGAATAACGCCTACAGTTGGCTCCGGACATTCATTCAAATTTCAAAATTTCAAACATCTGACCAGAACATAAGACTACCTTTTACATCTGCCACGAAAATATCATACATTAAGTGTCTTTTTCGATTATTTTTACTAATAACAGCATCACCCGCCTGTCACTTTGCCTTCTACTAACCCAACGCGTTCATTTCAAGTCAAGCTGTGCGTCTTCTACTTTTCTTCAATCGGATATCCGCTGCCAAATTACACAACTTAGGGTTGTTTACAAAAATGACTACTATGGAGAGCTTGATAGGTCTTGTTAACAGGATTCAGAGAGCCTGTACTGTTCTTGGCGACTATGGCGGTGGTGACAGCTCTTTCTCTTCTCTTTGGGAAGCTCTACCCTCTGTCGCCGTCGTTGGTGGCCAGGTCTATTTCTTTCTCGAGAAATTAACACTCAATTGTTTCCCTTTTCAACAAAAGATGAGAGCTTTAATGTTTTAACTATGTTTTAATGTTATAGGCTTTTTGGAGATTTTTGACAAACCCAATTCTTTTTATGATTCTTGTGTCGCAGAGTTCAGGAAAATCATCTGTCTTGGAGAGTATTGTTGGCAGAGACTTTCTTCCCAGAGGATCAGGTTTCATTTTCTTATACTAAAGGTTCTCCCTTTTTCATTAAAAAAAGTAAAACTGGAATAATTGAGATGTTTGTGGTGTATAATTCTGACAGGGATTGTGACGAGAAGGCCTCTGGTTTTGCAACTTCACAAGACAGAGGATGGATCACAGGAATATGCTGAATTTCTTCATTTGCCCAAGAGACCGTTCTCTGACTTTGGTAAAATGCACAAACCTATTTTTTTTTCCCTCTTTTTGTGTTTAGTTATTACTTTGTTGTTTACTCTGCTTCTTGTTTCAGCTATGGTTCGCAAGGAAATTCAGGATGAAACTGATAGATTGACGGGGAAAAGCAAACAGATATCGCCCGTTCCTATACATCTCAGCATCTACTCTCCTAATGGTCATCTTCCTTTCTTCGTTCCTTCATTCTCTGCATTTCCTTCATGCACTCTAACTAAGTTTTATCAGCTCAACTGTTTCTCGTTTTGCTCTTCTAACAGTTGTCAACTTAACCCTCATTGATTTGCCTGGCTTGACAAAAGTTGCTGTTGGTATGCTCTCTCGCTTTTCTCACTTTGAAATAAACTCATGTATCTTTTAGTCTTAGTATTTCAGCTCATGAATGCGAACAACATTACTTTTTTCAGAGGGACAGCCTGAAAGTATTGTTCAAGATATTGAGGTTATGGTCCGCACTTATGTTGAGAAGGTGAGTTGCCTTAAACTTCCACTTTTCTATTTATGGTGCAATACATCTTTCCCTATCTATTTACCCAGGTGTAAGCTGGTTGGAGCAGAGTAGTTGATCTCATAGAGAATCCACTAAGCATAGAAGGGTTCAAGCAAATGATGATATCTTTGCGGTTCGTGTTCTCCATTCTCTAATGACTTGAGATATGATATTTTCAGCCAAATTCCATCATCCTTGCAATTTCTCCAGCCAATCAAGATATAGCAACATCTGACGCCATAAAACTTGCTAGAGAAGTGGATCCTACTGGTATACCTATTTCACTTTTGTTAGTGCACGAAATCTGTGTCAAGTTTACTCTTTAACGTTATTTTATCATGACATGCAAATTCTTGCTTCGAAATCACCCAGGTGAGCGAACCTTTGGGGTGCTAACAAAGCTGGATTTGATGGACAAAGGAACTAATGCATTGGATGTACTCTCTCTCTCTCTCACACATATACACGCACACACTAGCACAAATTTTCTTAGATACCAGGAATTACAGATATACTTAATTTGTAGGTTATTGAAGGAAGATCTTATCGTCTTCAACATCCTTGGGTTGGCATTGTGAACCGTTCCCAAGCTGACATTAATAAGAATGTTGACATGATTGTTGCAAGGCGCAAGGAGCGCGAGTACTTTGCTACTAGTCCTGATTATGGACACCTGGCGAGCCAAATGGGATCTGAATATTTAGCAAAACTTCTGTCCAAGGTTTGTCATTCTAAGACTAGGTTCTGTTCTTATTTTCTTATTTTCTTCTCTCTTTGTAATCTAAGTCACGCTTCTCTTGGAATTTTAATTCTGTTCCAGCACTTGGAAGATGTAATTAGGGCTCGGATACCCAGCATCACATCCATGATCAACAAAAGTATTGATGAGCTTGAATCCGAGATGGACCATCTGGGTAGGCCCATTGCTGTGGATGCTGGGGTGGGTACCTTTTATTAATTCTATTACTCTCTGCCAGGATGCTATTTTCCTCCTGTATGACTGATTATGTGTTTATAGGCACAACTTTACACTATCTTGGAACTTTGTCGTGCATTTGATCGGATTTTCAAGGAGCATCTGGATGGAGGGTAAGCATCATGTTTCTACTATCTCAGGGTTAATATGCTCCTTTAGATGGCAGTATATGTTTAGTATAAAATGAGCAAGTCCTTGATTCTTTGGTGAATTAGTTTTTGAACGTTGTGTTTGTTAGGAATGAGTTCCCATCATATATTTCCTTGGTGAATGCCAATTTTTTCTGGTCAATTGCTGAAATTTCTAATCATGCTCCTGGATTCCTGTCTTAGGCGACCTGGAGGTGATCGGATTTATGGAGTTTTTGACAATCAACTCCCTGCTGCTTTGAGGAAGCTTCCATTTGATCGCCATCTTTCTGTTCAGAATGTAAAGAGGGTGGTATCAGAAGCAGATGGTTATCAGCCACATCTAATAGCCCCAGAGCAAGGTTATCGGCGCTTGATCGAGGGAGCATTGAGCTTTTTTAGAGGACCGTCTGAAGCTTCTGTGGATGCTGTAAGTAATTTATTCTTTATATAATATATAAGTTATTCAAGTTTTTAAGTTTGTATTTTCAAAAAAAAAAATTAAAAAGTTTGTTGAACATTAGATGGAAGATTTTACCTGGTCTTTAACTGATCTTCAAATTTGGCATTCAGGTTCACTTTGTCTTGAAAGAGCTTGTAAGAAAGTCAATAGGAGAAACTCAGGTAAAGATTGGTGAAAAGTTATCTTTGGACAACTAAGACCGTGAGCATTTTGAGGAATCGATATTTGTTAATTTGTTGGCATTAACAGGAATTAAAGCGCTTTCCAACTCTGCAAGCTGAAATTGCTGGTGCTTCTAATGAAGCCTTGGAGAGATTCCGTGATGATGGCAAGAAGACTGTCATCCGATTGGTGGATATGGAATCTTCATATCTAACTGTTGATTTCTTTCGGAGGCTCCCTCAGGAAGTCGAGAAAGGAGCAAATCCAGCAGGAAATCAAGGAGGAAATCCAGCATCCCCTGCTGTAGATCGTTACACAGAGGGGCATTTCAGGAGGATTGCATCAAATGTCTCTTCTTATATCACCATGGTGTCTGAGACACTAAAGAATACAATTCCTAAGGCTGTGGTTTATTGCCAAGTTCGTGAGGCTAAGCATTCCCTGTTAAATCGCTTCTACACGTTAATAGGGAGAAAAGAGGTAACATTTCTGTGTCTTTGCATTGTGATATGCAGCTCTTTTGCTAAGTTTCTGTTTACTAATGGCTAAGGAAATTCTACAGCTCTCTGTGAATTCTAACATTCACCTACTGAACTTGGCCTTTTAAAAAAAAATAAATCTTGTTACTATGTTTTGGCAATCAACAATCTGAATCTTGGCTATCCTCATGGTACATTCTTTCTGGCCGTTAGTAATTTGTATGCTTATTCCAGGCTAAGCAGCTTGCACAATTGTTGGATGAAGACCCGGCATTGATGGAAAGAAGACAGCAATGTGCGAAAAGGCTCGAGCTATACAAAGCGGCAAGGGACGAGATTGATTCAGTATCATGGGCTCGCTGAGATCTTATTGTGCATTTTTTATGGAGACCTTGTATTATAGTGAATCCTATACTGATGATTCCCTGACACTTTGAGTAATGAGATTCTTACATTGTTTATTGTTTGTTGTTGTTTGACTCCTTACAATATTATTGATGGGATTGAATCCTAGAGTTCTTCCCCTCGGTATAGCTGGTCTCCGACATTTTGGGAACTTGTTTTGGTAACCTTGTATGATATGTCAGAATTGAACCACCTGTTTTTAATAATTAATATTAACTGCTTATCTACGGATTGTTATGGTAGTGGTCATGATTTTTAACCTCTCCAATGCTTTCTGCTAGAGTAAAGAGAAAGCAAGCTGCTTGAATTCATAATTCACTTGGTATTCTTTTGTCGCTAACCAAGCAGAAACTAAATTAAATCAGATGAAGCAACAATAAGACGTTTTTAGGGTTTTGGGCCTTGGAAGAAGAGGTTATGTTTGTGCCATTTTTTTGGGCCATTTGAGTGGGTTAAGGTCTTGGATTCTCTAAAGTTTCCATTTTTACGGACACCCACCATAACTAAACACTGCTTTTCAAAAAGCGTTAAAAGTCCCGCGGCGGCCTACTTCCTTCCCGCCGGCGGCATCTCCGATACGAAAAAAATGCATCTCTTTTGAAGCTGAAACTTAGTTTGTCTTATCAAAAGTCCAAATAACTGACGTCCGTCGCTTTGCAATCCGAAGAGGGAGGACGAGGCCGAGAAGAGATGAATGGTGCGCTTTGTCTCTGGCAGCTATGCCATGTTTCTTCCACCAAACTCCTGTCGAAAAGCTCAATCTTCTACGATGGTATCTCTCTTTCTCCTACCTAGATATGGGCATTTCGAGTTTGATATGAGAGAGAATTGAAAGTTAAACTCCAAATTCAGGTCTTTATATCAAAGTAGCTTCGAGGAAAAATGCAAACTTGTGCATTTGTAGGAGTGTTCAGACTGTGGCTTACGAAATTGTGAAAGGAAGTTATATACCCAATTCTCTAAATAAACCTCCTAACCAAACTAAGGTATTTGCTCCCTTCTATCCCTTTACTTATTTCTGTCTACTTGCTTATTTACCTGCATTACTGTTTATTAAAAGAAGAATCAAAAGATAAAGGAGGAAAGAAAGACGAAACTGATGAATAATGACCTTGTATTTGGGAGCTAACTTCCTCTTCAATGACTCATCTTCACTTGGGTATACAAAGATGCTATCTTTTTTTTTTCTCTTGCAATATCCCATTTTTCTGTTTCTTCATTATTGAATTTCTGCTGGAAACGTACGTTTTGTGCATAAACTATGTAAAATACTTAGTTGTAGAATCGAAATCTATCAGGATAAAGCATCATCAAAGCTTGAAAATCTTGGTGCTTTTCAAAAGCTACCTATGGTCATGCCATCAGTTGATATTCTTTATTCAGCCTTGAGGAAGGCGAAGAGAGTCCCACCAACACAAGGTTATAAACTGTGGTTAACCTCTTGTATTAACCCAACTGTTTCCTATGATGAATGTTAGTTTATGCTTTTCTTATATATCTGTGTTGTAGGCATTGCGAATGTTGCCAAGAGAGAAAGAAATAGAGGTGCAAAGCAACTTGATGCATTGATGAAAGTAAGTTCTCTTTTTGTGTTACGATGCCCAAATATTTAACTTTGAATCTTTTGCTGACATGAAGGGGAAAAGGCTGACATCTTTACTTGACATATAAATCTTCAGGAATTGGCTGTTCCACTTAGAGAATATTTTGACAATTTCCCAAAAAAGAAAGTTCTTCACCCTTACGAACGGTCACTGATTGAGTTAACCCTTGGAGATGGCAATTATGAAGAGGTTAGTTGTGAAGAACTGGTTAATGACGTTTTTCTTGCAGCTTCTTGGGATCTCAGGCAATAGACTTTCCCCCAAAAAGAAACTATAATGTGCTGAAATATTTTGAATTAAAATACTGTGAAGACTAAGACAAGTAAAACTTTCTAATTCTGTTTATTGTAAACTTCTATTAGAATCACCTGATTCCTGATATTAGAATATTTATGCCCCTCCTGAACATCATCCTTACGCTTTTCTTGCAGACTTCTTTTGATTTGTCATGAACTTCTGTTGCCATATGGGGAAGCTTTGTGGTGGAATTCATTTATTAGTATCCACAAGTTTCATGAGAAGTCTTGTAAACTAGCAAAAGAAGATATTATATTGTTCTCTTGTATTTAGTGTATTGGTTGTCTATTTTTGCATGCAACTTTTAAATTCAACCACTGTTTGACAGGTGTTAGGAAAAGTTGATGGTCTGAGGAAGAAGGTTGTATCTGTGGGTAAGGAATGTGCTTCTCTATGTGCAAAGGTTAGAGTTATTATGGAACTTATTATATGGCATCCCTTTCTGTGTATTTGATTATTCTAACTTTTCTGAGGTGCCAATCTTGTTCTTTTTTCAATTAGGTTGTAGGTTTTGAAGTTTTCGTACAATCTATTCAATGTTTTAAAATTACCCTCTACTTGCTTTCTCATGTTGGATGCATGACAACCATTTGGAATGACACATTTCTTATCTAACAGGACAATTTTGTCAACACTTTTAGATTCCCTACCTGCTAATCTAGAAGGCTAGTCATTTCAACAAATATAAGTTTTAGAACTTGGTATCCACCTAAAGGAACCATAAAACAAAATGCCGTAAACAATGGATAATCTGAAGGTGATTTACATTGTTGAGTGGCATTGTTCTTCTATATGTTGTAGTCATGTAGATTGTGTCATCCTGATTAAGATATAGGGTAAATGCTCAGTTTATAGGTTTATGCTAGTTCCATATGTATTACTTGTTCTGAATGCTTGGTTTCTTTATCATATTATATTAGATTTATTAGGTCCTCATGAGAAAATTCCATTTTGAGATTAGTGACGTGGCAATCAGAGTGAGAATGTTGCATGAAGAGTCATCAATTAGTTAGTTTTGCTTCTAACTGGTAGACATTGTTCATTAACTGGATTGAATTTCTGGGCAGTCTCTAACAAAAAGAGAAGCTGTGGAGAGGTTGAATGAGGTAGTATCTCTTTGCAACCTGCAACTTCTGTACTGACTACGATTATAGACTCTAATGTAATTTATGCAGGGTCTGAAAAAGCTTGAAGATATTTTCAAACATGACGGAAAGGCTGTTGATGATTTGTTAAACATTGCCAAGGTGATGCTTTTCTTCCCAAATAAATACCTTTGTTTTAATATGCATTATTTTTGTCTCCTTGCCCTCCAATTTTGATAACTATTGTACAGCAACGTATAGTGTGCAGACATGCATTTTAATGTGGAACACTTGAATTATTTGTGATATAAACTCCTGTTCTTTACCTCACTTTAAACATGTTATTCCTGGTTCCAGTTGACTTATTTCTTGGCCTATATTATGGCCGTTATATTTTAACTTCTTGATTTCCATTCTTTCTCCAACGAATTTATGAAGCTTTACTAGTGCTACTATTCCAATAACAGCATTGTTGCATCTGATATTTTCAAATTGTCCATGACTCTGGAACAATACAAGCTCTATTCAAGTGACCTCCTTTCTTTTCCTGATATGTAAAAATGATTTTGTAGCATTCAAAGTGTGATATATATATGCTTTGCAGATTTTGCGGGCTATGCCAGTGGTTGATTTGGAAACACCAACTCTCTGTCTTGTTGGAGCTCCTAATGTTGGAAAGTCATCCTTAATTCGAATCCTTTCAACAGGGAAGCCCGAGGTTTGTGTTGCACAGATCTTTTAAGTGATTATGAGTTTCTCATTGTAATTATACAAGATGCAAGGCAAATGTTTACTTGGTAGAGATACAATCTTGTTTACATCTATTTCTTATATTTGATCTGTGAGCTTCAAGCTAAAACTCTGAGCTCACATCTCCTTTAAGGATCTCTAGTTGATGGTTTTCTGTTAGATGGTGCAAATAGTTAAGACAAAATGTTCTTTCTGTTAATATTTGGCTACAGAAAAGGAAAGCATTTCTGAAATTTCTTCATCTTTTCGGAGATTAAAGAATTAGGAGTTATAGTTGGATTTCTATCTCTTTGGTTATTTCTTCTTTATTTTTTAACTGACGTTTGGAGACAGGTCTGTAACTACCCCTTCACAACTAGAGGAATCCTAATGGGTCACATTGTATCGAACTTTCAACATTATCAGGTACTTATTTTGGCTATTTGCTTTTCTTGAGAGACTAAAAAGTTTTGCAGCCTTGCTTTCTTTCACAAACTTCTTTGACACTAAATTGACTACAGGTGACGGACACCCCTGGTCTGTTAAAGAGACATGACGGTAAGATGCTCAGGAGACTTGACTATTATTAAAGAATTTGAAACAGTTAGGAGATCTCATCTGTGTACATCCAGTTACCTAGCAAGTAACAGTTTTGAAATGTACTTTCTGTATTTACTAGTAATGGTTAGACCATCAGTATCGGTTAGACCATCAGTATCACGTTATAGTATTTCCATAGTCAGATGGTGCTTTACGACAAATTCAATTTGATATGTTCTGGTATCATGCTTGACCATGCAGAGGACAGGAACAACTTGGAAAAATTAACACTTGCTGTCCTCTCACATCTGCCTACTGCAGTGCTTTATGTTCATGATTTAACTGGAGAGTGTGGAACATCGCCTTCAGACCAGGTATGAAATGATACATAACGGCATTAAAAGTCCTTGATGTCTCATCCGCTTGAGGAGTTTGTGGGTTGTGAGAAGAGGGGTGATTAAGATTTACCACCTTGTCTGAGTTGTTGCTACGCAATTGTGGTGCACTTTGTTCTCTCAAAAGCTTAGAACTCTCTGCACCTTCAATTGTTCTCTTTCAGTATAAATTAAGGTCGGAGTCAGTTTTATGACTCTGAGGAGCAAAAGAAACGATCTAGTCAGTCAGTCACAATTCTGTTGTCCTTTTCTCTTTTTCTTTGGATGTTACTCTGGGTTGTTAAACAGAAGGAATACTGGCATTCATGTAGCTATGTCTTCCTATACATTACAGTCTCTCCCTATACTTGAACTTCCCGGATGTTCGCTATGCAGTTTGTGATATACAAAGAAATAAGAGAGAGGTTCAGAGATCATCTTTGGCTTGATGTTGTTTCCAAAAGCGATCTTTTGGAAGAGTCTCCTGTTATCTTCATTACCGAAGACAGCGACGCTGATGATGTTGAGATGGCAAGATACCGGAAGATGGGACCTAGAGGGGCAATTCGTGTGTCAGTGAACAGCAGAGAGGGGCTTGATCAGGTAACTGGCTAACTGCTACAGCCATTTTCAATCTGACATGTATCCACCTACCTTCTTTAAGGTTACAGACCAGACCAGACCAGACCAGAGCTGAGCTCATATGTTGTGTGGTTTCTTTGTGCAGCTAAAAGTGAAAGTGCATGACATGCTGGTTACTCAGATGGATAGAATTGGACGTACAGAAAGCAACAAAGACAACTACTACCAGAGAGTGAAAAAATGAAAGTTCCTGTTCCTGTATATGTGGAGGATCTTCATATTTGATTTTGTAGAACAGAAATTGTAAACTATTGATTACAAATTTTTTTTGTATGATACTAGTAAAGTTATAAAAGTAATGGAGAGGATAGTCCTTAAAACATAACAACTATGCCAGAAACCCCTCTGAATAGTAATCAGAAAGATCACATATTGTAAGCTTTTCCCGCCGCCACTAACGCCGTAGGGGACATCTCTTTCCTACTCTGTTCTGTTGAGAATTTGGGATTTTGAGATCTCTCTCAAGTGCTGTTAATCTTGCATGATAAAAAGCTATCTTCTTTTCTCTGTTTAATCACGTCATCTTTGCCAAAGCTGAAATATTTATCATCATCTCTGTGATCTACACTCTCTTCACTTTAGCTTACCCTCACTCTTCCTACTGGGACCTTCTCTGAAACTTGGAGGTAACAAGAACTTCTCGAAGATCATTTACAAAACCCCAAATATACTTGCTGTTGTTGGCTATGAGAGGTTTAAGAGACGGATATTGCCTGATTCTCGATAAGAAATTCGCTCCCAAAAGAAAGATTGGGTCAGTAATCGATAATAGTTGGAGTTTTGCAGTGGTAAATAAAATGCTTCAATCGAAGAACACATACGTCACTCTCTCCATAAAAGAAGACGCAACCTTGGAAGAAATCAGGTCCATTTACCGATCTGCCCTCCTCACCTGTCATCCCGACAAACTCCAAACTTCATGTGAAAGCGACAGGTTTTTGAAGGTCCAACAGGCTTGGGAAATCCCAAATCGCGAGCAGCTTAGGACAACGAGCTACGTGCATCCAGACAGGATTTGGGAGTAGCAGAAGAGCTTAGCTTGGAGAACATGAATATTTGAGATGACGCGCTAATCCTGTTCTTATCTTACCAGTGCCGCTGTGGGGATTACTTCAGTGTTGATTCCTCGGAGTTGGGGAATGTGGTCTTTGAAGTGTCGAGGGAAGAGAGCGAATTGTGGTTTGAGACATCCGATGGTTTGCCAGCTTCTGTTGTTATTCCTTGTGGTTCATGCTCTTTACAAGTTCGCTTGTTGATTATTACGGACATCAAGGTCCCAATTCATGATCGTTCATAAAAAGTAAAGTACTTGCAATCGTATCTCTGTAAGATACATAACACTTCTCCTGCATGTTGCACCTTCAACGGTCCTATAATGGCTGTATGTATCTTATGTTCTTGACGAATTTCTTTGGGTCGAATTGGAGGTGGAACTATCAAACTTTTATCACTCAGTATCTCATTGCCTGAGTAAGTTCCTTCCAACAAAGTGGAACTGGATTGTGCTCGTCGATGAACCTTTTTCAACTTTTAATAGCAAACAAAGCCAAAAAGCTGGGGCTTTCACTACACGCTCACATTATAGCAGCTGGTCTCTTTGCTGATCTCCACTTGGCCACCAAATTACTCATTTTTTATGGGAAACTATGTGATGTTTCAAATGCTAGAAAGGTATTTGATAGAATTCCCGAAAGAAACATAATAACTTGGACGGCTCAAATTTCCTGCTATACACATAACGGTTATTACCAGGATGCACTGGCGGTGTTTTTGGATATGCGACGTTTTGGGGTTAAGCCCAATCAATTCACTTACGGGAGCTTGTTGAGGGCGTGTACTGGTTTGAAGTGCTTGGAGAGGGGGCTGCAAATACAAGCTTGTGCCCAGAAGAGTAGGTTTGCTGATAATGTAGTTGTGCAAAGTGCTTTAGTTGATTTGCATTCAAAGTGTGGAAAGATGGATGATGCTCTTTCTTTGTTCCAAACAATGTCACGGAAGGATGTGGTTGCTTGGAATGCAATGATCGGTGGATATGGATTTCAGGGGCTCTCCAACCAATCCTTTAGAATGCTTCGCTTAATGATGAGGCAAGGTATGACCGCTTTTATCATCTTAGATTTATGGACAGATTTCTTTTTTGATTGTCACGTATTTCTTAATACGATTCAAAACACTGGTTTGTGTACATTCAATTGGATTCTGTGTAAAAATCTTTGAGGCTTATCACCTACTGAGTTAACATTAGAAAGATCTTTACAACCCAGTCTTCATTGACATGCAAGTTATTTGAGTATAGAAACAACAAAAGGAACAAAGGATATTGAAGCTGACAACAAAATTGGTAGCAATTATAAGATCATATCTTGTTACTTAAAGTTTTCCATAACAGTTCATTATTATAATATGTGTTGTGCTGTTTCATGATGCTTTATACACTCAAATCTGCCTGATAGATGCACAATATGTGAATTTTTAGGTTTGATCCCTGACTGTTTCACGTTGGGAAGTGTCTTAAAGGTTTCCAGTAGGGCCAGATGCCTCTTCAAAGTTGGTCAAATACATGGATATGCAATCACACTAGGTTTTGGATCACATGCTACTTTGACTGGATCTCTAATAGATGCGTATGCAAAATGTGAAAGCATGAGAAGTGCTTGTTATTTATACAACAATATGGAAAAGAAAGACGTAGTATCTTTCACGGCATTGATGACAGGGTATGCTCAGGATAGCAGCAACAGTACTGAGGCCCTTTATCTCTTCAACGAAATTCAACAGATGCACTTTGGAATTGATGATGTTTTACTGTGCTCCATGTTTAATATATGTGCTAGTTTAGCATCAGTAAGTATAGGTAGACAACTTTACGCATTTGCCGTAAAACGTAAGTACTGTTATGATGTAGCAACGTGTAATGCTCTCATTGATATGTATGCAAAATCTGGAGAAATTCATGATGCTGCTCATGCTTTTGAAGAGATGAAGGAGAAGAATGTTATTTCATGGACATCGTTGATAGCTGGATATGGTCGACACGGATATGGAAATGAAGCTATTATGCTTTATAAAAAGATGGAACTTGAAGGTTTAAAACCCAATGACATCACGTTCTTGTCTCTTCTCTTTGCTTGCAGTCATGTTGGCTTGATTGATGAAGGATTGGAATGCTTCAGTAACATGATTAGTAAATATGGTATTAAGCCACGAGCTGAGCACTTGTCTTGCATTGTTGATCTTTATGCACGCAGGGGACATTTAGAAGAAGCTTATAGTATGGTGTGCAACATGAATATTAAACCTAGTGCTTCACTTTGGTGTGCCATCCTTGGGTCATGTAGCATCTATGGGCATAGGATTCTTGGAGAAGTAGCAGCAACACATCTTTTCTCTATGGACCCTGAAAATTCAGTGAACTATGTTGTTTTAGCCAGTGTATATGCAGGAGCTGGATCATGGAACAGTGCTTGGGAGGTCAGAAGTTTACTGACAGAGAAGAAGTTGAAGAAAGCTCCTGCATATAGTTATTTGCATTCTACAAAGGGCAAAGTTAGGAAAGCATTTCTTAAGAGCTATTACTCTTCATCTCTGTTAAGAGACTAGCAAGCTTGTGTAAAACAGAGATTGTTTTACTTGTATGAGTTAATCAAGTTTCAGGACAGGTTCGAACTGTTTTTTAGATTTTTAAATTTCGGATTGAGTTCAAAATTAAAATTTTAGAATATATAAAATATCAATGACGTTAATTTCAAAATTTAAAGCAGCCCTTCTTGAAAATGTTGGGGTGGGCCAATTGGTGGGAAGAGAGAGGCTCAGCAGTCAGCACAACATCCTAATTATTATTTAACACAAACATTAGATTTGAGACTCATTTTTCGCGCGAGCCAGAGGCTTTCGATTCCGCCATCAGAGCATCTGCTTTCGTGTTTCGTCTTTAGAGGTAACCTTATTCTTCTCCTTCAATCTCTCTCCGTGTCCGTTCTCTTCCTCCAGCTTTTCGTTATTTACGACTATTTTCAAATCTCAGATCAGATCAGAAATATTCTCTTTTTTGGCCGCTGCAGATCTCTTAGGTGAAGCTAAATCTCCTCTTCCCACCACCCCATTAAACTTTTTGGATCTGTTACATTTTTCTTCCTCTTTTTCTTCCTTTTATGATGCAAAGAATCGTTCTTTTCAACTATTTTGGCATTTCATATGCATGCAATTCTTCGTTTTATGATGCAAAGTTTCTTCTTTTCAACTATTTTGGCATATGCGTGCAACTCCCATCTCAATTTCATGTCTGATCCCCATATTACTTATTGTTTTTATTTGTAAGATCTTTATCAAGACTGCTACTTTCTGTTTCTTCCTCTATTTTATCACTCCTATGTAGTTGCAACCAAAAACATGCCTTTTTTTTGTTAACAAATGCTTCGTTCATCGTTTGTTTCTCGTCTTTTTCATGTTATCATAAGATTCGTGTATATTTCCATATCAGATCTGAATCGTCACATCTTTTTTTTTTCTATTTTGCAGCTTAAGCACTAGTTAATTTTCACTCATGGCAACTGCTGTTGATTCTGCGACCAAGGTATAATTTTTCACTCACACTTACGCCCCTTGTCATGTCATTCTTGGCCTTCTTAATATCATATCCATATCCCATCTTCAACTAGTCCCCTTACTACTTGGTTTTCTACTTTTCATTGCTAATATATCAACAAATCATGGAACTTGATGTCTTCCATTTATATACATGAACATTGTTCTCATTGAGATCTCGGCCACCTATTCCTGACGTGAGACGTAAGCATATATATTAAGCTTATATGTTCGTCTTTTAAGTGAAGAAAAGCAATCGTTTTATCATATGACATGTATATCCCATCACAGGGGCAGAACGGAAGCTTGGCTGAGAAGAAGCCTACAGTCGTTTTTGTTTTGGGTGAGCATTTTGTTTGACTTCCAACCTTAACATTGCGTCACTTTTCTCTCTATCTATCTATTCATAGAGTAATTCATTGCGCCTAGTTTTACTGTATGTAAAAGCTTGTCAAAATACAGAATTGAAGTTTTATGACGATTCACTTCATTTGTTGTTCTTCATCATACTTGGATGTGCATTATTTGGCTCTACATACCTTTATTGGTCAAATAGCCTTTTGTCTCTTGTGATCTCGTAATAACATTTCCTTGATCTTGATTGATCAGGTGGTCCGGGCAGTGGAAAGGGTACCCAATGTGCAAATATAGTTCAACATTTTGGTTACACTCATCTTAGTGCTGGAGATCTTCTTAGAGCTGAAATTAAATCTGGCTCTGAAAATGGGTATATAAACTCAACATATATATTACTTTGAGCAGCATTTCCTATGCAAATATTTTCATATTTCTTCTTTTGATGATACATTGTATATTTTGAGAAACACAAGTTATTTTGTCATATAGATACTAAATTTCTCCAGTTAGACACGTGTCATAGGTTACGAGTCCCACCTTACCATTGTCACCTAGTTATTGTATTTACTGAGCATCATTTCTCAGAAACTGAGAGGACTATCGGAAATGCAATTACTGTTAGTTGTTTTTCTAGATTTCACTGATTCAATGTCTTTCTTGCACTAAGGTTATGCATGTGTAGCTAGTAAAATTGGAGGATGGGTTGTTTGATTCACCTACCAAGATTGATTTAAATTTGTTTTGTTGCTTCCATCAAATACTTTTTTCTATACGTGCTCATGCAGTGCTTTTTTGTTCTTGTTCTGCATGGTGGATTGTGTATTCTTATTTCATTTTAGAGTATCCTGAACTTTCAAGTCTTCCGAATTCCTTGTTGTTAATACGGCACCCTTTTCTGTGCATACAGCACCATGATTCAAAACATGATTAAGGAGGGAAAGATTGTTCCCTCGGAAGTGACAATAAAGCTTCTCCAGAGAGCAATGGAAGAGAGTGGCAATGACAAATTTTTGATTGATGGATTTCCTCGTAATGAGGAAAACCGTGCAGCATTTGAAGATGTTGTAAGCCTTCTGCTTAAGTCATTGTCGTTGGTTATGCCTTTGAATTCATGCTTAACTGGTGAAGGAAGGGTTGAGTTTAATAGGTCTTAGTTTTAATCTTTATTGCAATGGCATACGTTACTACTATCTTGGCTTTGAGAGTGATTTCAAGTGAAGCTAAATGTTAAAGATTATCTTGGTAACTTTTGAAGCCCTGATGGCTATGCAGACCACGATTGAGCCAGCATTCGTCCTGTTCTTTGATTGTTCTGAAGAAGAAATGGAGAAACGCCTATTGAATAGGAACCAGGTTGGATACATTTCAACTTTGTATCTGCAGATGTGTGTGCTGTATACATGCGCACTGTTTATTGGTTTATTGTTTACATTATTCTAACGTATCTTTTCTCCCTTCCACCTCTCGTTTTTCTTTGTGTAACAAAGGGACGAGAAGATGATAACATAGAGACAATCAGGAAGCGGTTTAAAGTGTTCCTAGAATCGAGTCTTCCCGTGATTGACCATTATAATTCCAAGGGGAAAGTTCGAAAGGTGCATCTAATCTCTAGATATATAAATATCTTAAACAATATTTACATGGTTATTTAAGCTTTTGATTTTTGCTGCTTTACATAGATTGATGCTGCAAAGCCTGTTGAAGAAGTTTTTGAAGCAGTTAAGGCTGTTTTCACTCCAAAAGATGAGAAGGTAAAATGTCATACTTGTGTTATATTATAGGCATTCCACTGAAAATTGTGGAAAATGACTTGATTATTACAAATTGAATCATGCTTTGAATTTCTGTACTGCTGTTGAAGCATGGGTTCCTGTAACCCAAAAACCTATTTATCACGTGCTTGTGTTACTATGCTTGTGAGAATGATGGCTTATAATTGCTTTTGTTGTACCATGTGCGATGTAAACCAATATCTATAACTGAATAGTTTCCTCTTGGAAAGGAATTGCATATTTTGGAGTCATGAACATGGCTTCCCTTATAAGGAACTGCATCTTGTGAAAAGCAGACATTAAATCATTTTTGTAGTCTATGTTTACGCAAAGTCTTCGACAACCACAAATGCAAGTCAGTGAAGTCTTAGGTTTAGCAAGTTTGAGTTGCAAAAATGCAGAAAAGAAATTATAAATTCTAAAAGACCCCGCTCAAGTTTGATGACCATTTACCACCAAAAATACCTAAATATAGTTTAGTTTCTTTACTGGGGCATAAAACAAAGAATTGGAACTTTCCACGAATTGATCTTCCAAAAAGTTATCATACTGCTTATTGTTCCAATAATTTATTCAGCTGACAGTATGCAAAATTTCCTGAAACTCTGTTTGGGCATTGTATATCAACACTGGAGTTTAGTGGAAATAGTTGAGAAGATGCCTCAAGAGATTAAACTTAGGGAAAGCATTCTTTTAGGGATTGTGCGGAAGTTCGTAAGTTGCAACCCTTGGTATCATGTTAAATATTTTTACAATATTTCACAACCCTCTACATTTCAACTTCCGCCAGATTTCGCGAAGATATAGCTTTTAGTAGCTATGTGAACATGGAAGTGTAGAAAGGCAGAGAGCTTGGCCCACCACTTCTGTAGATTTTCCCATTTATTCACTTTTGATTCTTCAATATGTTTGCAGGCAGCTGTCTAGATGTTTCACTCACTGTACCAGATATATTCACCCAATATCAAATTAGGGTATCGTTGATGTTATTATTTGTCTCCTTCTGGTCAGTTTACTTTGTGTCATTGATTCCTTCTGGACCAGAAAGGCTTCACTATGAATAAAGTGAGCATTTAGTTTCCCATGTTGATGTCTCAAATCATTAGATGCCAATTTCAACAACCTGGGTTGGATATAACGGAATATGGCCGGTGCTTCAAATGTTTTATGCACAAATTAGACATTTTTTTCCTGATTCGTAGACTTGTTTTGAACAAGGGGTGTTTCATCATCCTAGGTTCTTGGACCTTGTCATTTTGGTTACTGCAGCATAACTTTGTTCAGCTGATATATGATTACATGCTGGAATTTAATTGAGGTTATTTGTTTTCTCTTTTCAGGCTATGTTTTGTCCCTTCATTTCGATTATAATGTAATTCCAAAGGTATTATTCTACTCTTGGTGGCCATCTGAGCTGCATGTTGTTTTGTAATAGCAGGTTATAGTTCTGAAGGTATTTACCTCCATATTCTTGATGCTGTGACTGTATTCAGTAATAAAAAATGATCATGATGATCTTTATATTATTATTTCTTCTCTTAGTTTCTTGCTTATCATGGCAAGTTCTAAATTAAACAGAAGAATATATCAAGATACTTTTTTACATGAATTGGTGAGTAAATGGTAAGAATTATGAAGATAATCCAAAGCCCCCTCTGCAAGTCACTGAGAAATTGTTTATCAGAATTCAGAAATGATGGTAATGAGAGGATTCAAAAACTATCCTGTACACTGTGTTCGTTGTACATAATGATTCCTATTAGTTTGAAGCTAGCTTACCTTACACGGGCCATGGGAGTGAATAGACTACCAATGAAGTAGCGAGCTTCGAAATTAAGCAACCAAAGCATAAAGCAATAAAGAAAGAAACTAGTGAGCAGCATCAAAAGATTAGTTGTATGTCGGCTTCATTGGCTCCTTCCAAATGAATGAAGGTTATGCTCTTCTTTTCAGAAAGCAAGTTTTAAAAGAGAAAGGTATCTGCTTGACTTGTACTCGGTCGAATTCGATTCGACTTGACCCGAGTCTCAACCCGATTCCTTGTTTAAGAATATGGTTTCATATTATCATATATATTTTGGCAAAGACCAAGACTTTTAGTATTTTTCTAATGTTATAAAGAAGGAGAATGTTCAAACATGAAACGGTATCCTTTCTTCATTACTTGTCATCTTTAACCGAACGACCATGAAGAAATATTATATAATCAACATCAAAGTTAAAGGGCAATCATTTCTTTAAACTGTTGAATAAAAAACACTTTCCGCATTTACTTAAACCTCCTTGCATGTCTAACAATGGAAGTGACTGTCAAAGAATAGTTAGTATAACTCATGCCTGTCTACAATGGTAGGCATTAAGCAATTACTCGCCACTCCCTCCTTTCCTTCCAAATTCCACACTTTTTATTTCCAACGTACGGAAATGGAGAAAAGCAGGTTCGAATACCATCTCTTTATTCCATTTATTAATGCTCATATATACTCACCATCGATCTGGAACTCTTGGTTTTCCTGTGTCCTATCATTCATTCCTTAAAATTCTCAAGCTTTGCTTCGATCAAAGGTAAACTGACAGACTCATCTTTTTCTCTTTGCTTTATGTGTGATGTGTTAATTGTGTTGGACCTTCGATTTTTTCTACCAGGTTCTTCAATGGTAGTTAATTACTCTCCTTGTCTCTTGATCTCTTCTATGTACGTCCGTTCATATGTATGCAACTGCATGTATTTAGATCATTGAACGCGCATTGTATGGTGTTGTGTTGTCTGTTTGTTGGAAACTTAACAGGTGATATTTCCATCAAGTCAAGTTGCTGCAGTCAACTCGTCATTTTCCAAGAAGTCTCTCGAAAAAGTGAACCAATCGATCGTCATAATTCATCTTCTTCTTCTTCTTTTGTATATATATGACTACAAAGCAATATGGTTCTCCATCTTCATGCATCACTTTATACCTTAGGTTTTCACAGTTAGTTGTCTTTTATCTTCTGTTCTGTAAGTTAATATCTTATTACTACGACTACGATCTTACTTGGTTCTTTTTGAGTTAAGCAGCTAGATCTTAACATGAATTACTTTGACCATTTCATATACGTTACATCTTCTTTGCAGACGGTTTCAGGTGATCGATTTTGCAGATAACATTTCTCATCACTCTATTAAGCAACAATGGGAACTACTGCCAAGCATGCCAAGGTTAAATAATGAATACATTTACATCAAGTTCTTCACTGAATCTTTATGAATGTATGTATATATCTCTGTCCAGTTTCAACTTTGGTATTAATCTTGAAGGTCTCTTTTGAAGGTATCAAACGAAACTTCTGTTGGAAAGAAGCCTAAGGTGGCTATAATTTTAGGTAAAGTTCCATCTATTCATGTGGAAACATTAAACGTTATGTGCATGATTTTACAATCTTGTGAACTTGTTAACGTTTGTTTTCTGATCAGGTGGTCCTGGAAGTGGAAAGGGCACACAATGTGCCAGGATTTCCCAAGAGTTTGGATATACTCATCTGTCAAGTGGTGAAATTCTCCGCAAAGAAAGTACAAGTGATTCAAAAAATGCGTGAGTTCACATTTGGTTTGTTCATTATCTTGGTTTGTGAAATCCATCCCTTAACTTGTGTTGAAACAGAGAGATCATTGCGAACATGCTGAAGAAGGGTTCGCTGGTTCCTCCTGATGTTACAGTGCCTCTTGTCGAGAAAGCTATGAATGAGAGTCTGAACACAAAGTTTGTGTTTGATGGCTTCCCTCGGGATGAGGCAACTCGAAAGTTTTTCGAAGAATCTGTAAGCTTTTCAACTCCTTCCATGGCTTCTAAACACTTCCTATATCAGATATGTGGCTTGCTCAGTAACTTGTTGAATGCAGACGAAGATTGATCCAGACCTGGTTCTCTACTTCGAATGTCCCGACGAAGTGATGGAGAAGAGATCACTTTGCCGTAACGAGGTTAGGCAATCACTTCCAAGTTGTGTTCCTTTGTCAGGTTTTTATCAGAACATATGATCAAGTTCCTGTGTGTTTGTATGTGCTTAAAAAGGGTCGAGAAGACGATGTTCTTGAGACAATAAGAGGACGAATCAAGGTGTTCCATGAATGGACACGACCTGTCATAAATTATTATGAACAGAAGGGGAAACTGTGGAAGGTAAACTAAATTTACCAAATCCATTCATTTGATCTTCCTTCTACTGCCATCACTTTGAAGAATTTGTTTGTTGTGATGGATGATCAGGTGGATGCTCGAAAGCCGAAAGAGGAAGTGTACGAGGCTGTTAAGGTGTTCTTCATCCTTCAGGAGAATGAAAAAGCAAATTGTTGTAGTATCTTGTAGATTAAATTCATCTCATCTGGTTTGTACTTATATGAGATTTGGGACCCTGTATGGGTCTCTTATAAAAATGTAATATCCTGAAGTTTGGATTTTAGTAATAGTAATTGGTATGGTTGACACTGTTTTTTGGTCGAAGTTCTGCAATGAATTTTTGAGCTAATGAGGTTTTAGATTCATCAATGGAAGAATCAAAGACAACACTGTTTATAAAAAAAAAACTCAAATATAATATAAATTTGTTTGAATGGATACAAATTTATCAGTTCTTCCAAATTTGATTGAAGAATTCGGGTTCGGGTTTGGTCCGATTCATTATCAAACATAAAGATAAAGGAACTTTATTAATTTAGTCCACTGTCGTTACTTTAGATTAAACAAAGCCTATTTACAAACCTCAACCCTGAGGCCAACAGTCTTCTTGTGTTCTGCTTTTTTATTCTTCTTCTGACGTTAAAAATTCATAATTTTGCAAGTAGAGAGGAAGGAGGAGTAGTCTGGTTTTTTAATGGCGGCACAGGTGGTTGGAGGTTCATTCTTGTCGGCTTTCCTTCAAGTGTTGTTTGATCGGATGTCTTCTCGAGAGGTGGTTGACTTCTTCAATGCCCACAAAGTCAACAATCAGCTCCTTCACAAGTTGAATGCCACTATGATTTGTGTTAATGGAGTGCTTGATGATGCCGAAGAGAAGCAAAATAGTAAGCCTAATGTCAAGAAGTGGTTGGACGAGCTTAAAGATGCTGTTTTTGAAGCTGACGACTTGTTGGATGAGATTGCTTACAAAGTTTTGAGGTCTGATGCTTCATCTTCTTCTTCTTCCATCACCAAACTCCTCCAGGTGCACCATTTTCTTCCATCTTATAAACCTTTTAGAAACGCAATTGAGAAGGTCAAGTTAGAACAAATCCATGAAAGACTTGATCATCTAGTCAAACAAATGCATGCTCTCGGCTTGAGGGAGTTGATTGTGGGCCAGAATCCATCATCGCAGAAATTGCCCACTACTTCCTTGGAAGATCCATCTGGGGTTTTTTATGGTAGGGCTAATGATAAGGAAGCCATAATCCACTTGCTTCGTCCTGATCATGATATTCTTGCTACTGGTAATGATCATCTAGCAGTAATTCCAATTGTGGGTATGGGTGGCATTGGGAAAACCACACTTGCTCAGATTGTCTACAATGATAATAGAGTACAAAAATGGTTTGATCTAAAGGCCTGGGTCTGTGTGTCTGAAGACTTCAACGTCTTCAAGATAACGAAGGATATATACCAGGAAGTTACTTCCATGAATTGCGAGGCCAAGACTCCAAATCAGCTCCAAGTTGAACTCAAAGAAAAGCTGAATGGGAAAAAACTACTACTTGTTCTGGATGATGTTTGGAATGATAAGTTTGTGGATTGGGACGTCTTGCAGAGACCTCTCAAGTCCCTTGCAAGGGGAAGTAAGGTCATTGTCACTGCTCGAAACAAGAATGTAGCCATGGTCATGCGTACAG
>JANIMX020000143.1:900037-914451 GCA_024582655.2 Erythroxylum kunthianum | reverse complement strand
GCTTCCGCAAATTGATGTGAGACTCTGAGTGTGAGTGTTCGGGTCTGATACGAGTAGCGCACCGGCATTCCCTTCCATGGGGTATCGGGGCGTTACATTATCTTATCTATATGGGCACCAATATAAAATCAGTCAAGAATTTCAAGCGAAAGATGATGAATGAATTTGAGATGACTGATTTAGGAGTTATGAAGTATTTCATTGAAATACAAGTGAAGCAATCCAAAGGAGAAATTTTTTATTTCCCAAGAGAAATATACCAAAGACCTTATGAGGAAATTTCGTATGGATAATTGCAAACCAATCTTTACTCCTATGGTAATAAGTGATAAGTTGAGAAAAGATGATGGAGCCAAAATATTTGATGCAAAATTATTCAGAAGTCTTGTTGGTTCGTTGATTTATCTCACTAATACCAGGCTGGATATCGTTCAAGGTGTAAGTATGATCTCAAGGTTCATGAATGAGCCAAGTCAACTTCATTTCGCAGTTGCTAAAAGAACCATGAGATACTTGCAAGCAACAAAGAAAATGGGCATCAAATATGTAAAAGAAAATGACAACAAGTTGAATGGTTATTTCGATAGTGATTGGGGTGGCTCGATGGACGATAACAAAACACTTCCGGTTATATACTTTGTCTTGGTACTAATGTTGTGTCATGGAGTTTCAAAAAGCAAAAAATAGTGGCATTATCATTCACGGAAGCTAAATATATTGCGGTATTATATGCAACTTGTGAAGTTATTTGGTTAAGAAGGTTACTTGCAGATTTGCAGCAAGACTAAAAACAGCCCACGATAATTCATTGTGATAATATGTCAATAATTGCCATGACAACAAATTCAGTATTTCATTCAAGAACAAAACACATTGAATTGCGACATTATTTCATACGAGATATGGTGAATAAAGAAGAAATCAGTTTGGAATTTTAGCAGACTTTCTTACTAAGGCCGTCTACGTGGAGAAATTTCAAAAAGCAAGAGATATTCTCAAAATTGCAAATTAAGAGGGGGTGTTGAAAATATAATTTGCAATTAATTAAGAGACTTTTTATATATTAAAATAATGAATGCATTTAAATATTCATTTAGTGTGGGTTCATGTATTGGTCTAGGGAAGTCGAAAATATAGAAAAGAATTCTCAGGAACTTGTTAAAGGAGAAGACTGATATTTGAAGAATTGCAGAATACTTTTTTATTTAAGCATACGAAACATTACATCAGTTGCTGAATTTATAGATAAAGTCCTAACATAATCTCCTAAAAAACTTGCGCAAAATCCTACCAGAACATCCTATTAGAACAGAGCACATGCTCTTTATTGACACTTCACTACTGACTTAGTCTACTGCAAAATAATAGGAACAGAAACTTGACGTAGTAAATGGCAAACTCACGTAGTAAGTATGCGCTAAGAGAAAAGTCATCCTTCTGTAATCTTCAAAGTGCAGCAGCACCATATCACTTATATTTTTTCTTTCAAATTCTCCAACAAACATAACTAGAAGAAATGTCAGCGGATTACTGGTAAAACCTTAGATGGAGCCAACACCATCTGCTGGTTGAATGACTTGACACGTTCCTTAAAATTTTCATATGATGCTACTACCTGCTCAAAGTAATGGGAAAAAAGAAAAAACAAGTGTCAGCAACGGGAAATGGTGATGAAAACATATGAACTGATCCTTCACTTTCTCTTCAATTCCACTTTTCAGGCCTTCATCTTCTGTGGAAGGAAGTGCTGCTTCTGTGACGTTGGTCTGAGGCAAAATAGTAAAAACTCTCTCCAATTTTGTGTTGTCAGGACGCTGAGTTCGTTTGCATTAATATTATTAGTTCCTTTAGTTTCATCTGTAGAACACTACCTGATGACAAAATATACGTACGTCCATACATAGACGGCTAACACCTGTTCCATGAAAAGAAATAGCAGAAGAAAAGGGCGGCATGAATAGAGTTGGTAACAGTTTCATGTGAAGAAGCTTGAGAAGACTAACTATTAGTCTATTACTGACGGCCATGGAAAATGCAGCATAAGACTCTCCATATGTAGAACAAACAGTTGAATCTCCAAATGGACTGCTCATCTCTTCACAAAGTGATGGTATTATAATTAAAAGCCAAGTTAACCAAGTTTCCCGTCCATATAAAACAAAAAATCTGTGACGTGACGTGATCAGGAATAAAAATTCTTCCCCTTACAAGAAAATAAACCAGACAATTACATAAGGATGAAGAAGAGATACTACAGCACAGCAGCCAAGCACGGGGCCTTGAAGACGTTGAGGAGTTCATGTGATCTTCATGAGTATCCATCCAAGTACTGAGCCTATAACCATGGTGAGAAGGATATGCACTCCTACGAACCACCTACGCATGGACCATATGATATGAACCGAGAATAAGGGAAGATTCGGCTTCTGAACTACGAGGATACCTTAGAGTAGAATTGGGCTCTACTCTGTGAATTTAGATGAATGCCCAACAATTACAAGACAAGGTCGTGATAGAGGAAACAGCCATACCCGAATCCTTATAGAACAGAAGAGAACACAGTCCATTCTGGTTCGGTCTGGCCCATAGTTAAGAAAAGTCCAACAACATTTTCCCTCCTACACTAACCCTCCGAATATTGGCGGGAAAATGAAGTCCCCAACTCACCGTCTTCTCTTCTCCACCGTGCCTCCTTTCTCTTTCTCTCTCTAAGTCTCTCAATGCCTCCCAGAAAAAAGTCCAAATCCAATTCATCTGCTGCTACACTATCTACTAGTCAGCACTCACAGAAACATCAACAACAAGCATCAGCATCCAAGTTTGGGATAGAGCAGTTCTTCCACCGTCTTAACACTCCTCAACCTCAATCATCTTCATCACCATCTTCTTCTTCTTCGTGTTGTGTTAGCAGTAGTAGCGTTTCAAAGATCCAATCTTTTTCTCTACCCCCTTCCGTTAAATCCCCTCTTCAACATTCCGCTGATGTTCCGAGCATTACTCCGGCAGATGAGTCTCCCCCAGTTTGCAAGTTTCAATCTTTCTCCCCTGGAATGGTAATGTTCAATATTCTCCCAAATTTCTATGTTTAACTTTCTATCTAATCGTTTCCTTCCATTTATCTTTCGATAATTGGTTTTGGGTTTGGGTTCAAAAGAACAGCTGATAAAGCAGAGCCAGGATGATATGGGCGATGAGATCACATGGAAGATATCTCCAGTCAACCAAAGGCTACAAGCATTTTCTCACAACAACAATCACATGCTTCCTCCTCCTGATTCCGTCAACACTTCTTTAAGACCAGCCCTTCTTCATCCATGTTCCTCCATCAACAACAAGGCATTTCCTATATTCTCTCTTTCTCTTTTTGTGCTTTTATTTCTTTGGTTTTTTCTTTTGTTTTTCACATTCGATCTTCACTATTTACTTTCACAGACTCCTATCCTTGCTGAAAATCCGATTTCCTTGTCTGCAAATAGAGTTGGAGTTAAGAGAGTAAACCCCTTCCACCACGATAATCCTACCAATGCCACTGTCTCATCTCTTCTTAGTCCATTCAGAACTCCCCCGCCATCTCTTTCTTTTTCTCATGATAAGGTAATCTTATCATTATCTACTATTACTATGGCTATTGGTTTCTCAATATGTTTATTATACCTCTTTTGACATTTCTTTTTTTCCCGTCTCATTGATGCATAGCTTGCTGATGTTATTGAACGTCAGGGAGCATCTCCTCAACCGCCTATACGCCCGTACAAAAAGGTAATCTTGTTTACAGGATGCAGTTTAATTTCTTAGATGAATATAGAAATACGGTTTTCCACTATTTACACGTTTCTTTCTTTGTCACTCTATTATCCTGTTGTCATGTGTTGCGACACTTAATAATTCTCCTATCATCTTTTGAGTGTTTTGATGTATGTCAAGACTCAATTTATTGCATTCCTTATTCTTCATTGATCCTTTCAGACTTTGCTTGAACTTCTAGACCAAGTTGAAGATGCAATATCCGTTGATGACCCAGTGTCCAGTCTCACTAATGCATATTCATCCAACAATCAAGATTTAAGCAGTAACGAAACAGCCCCTCCAGCGGATCCACCAATAGAAATAGCAGCAGTCCATCCACCAAAAAAGGCAACCTCATCTTCCTCAAATTGTAATTTGCTTGTTTTGGAGGTACACATTTCTTCTGCCTTATTGATATGCTGCATATTACTGCTCCTTAGCAGAAATTTGTAGTACCTGGATGTTCATTCTTATAGGATGTTCCTGTTACAGGTATCTGAAAACCATGCAGTTGTTAATCATGCTGGTGCTCAGCGGCAGTATAAGGTTTTTTTCATAGGCCTTACACAAACTTCATTGCTTCTGCTTTCTTGATTGGTAGTATTTCAGAGAATCATTGCTTTTCAGGTCCTTCGCTTGTTGAATGAGCAAAGCGGGGAAGAGCGGGTTGTTTGCTTATGGGAAGAGTGGTAAGTTGCTAAAATTTTCTAATAATTTGTTTCCTGATATTTCTGCATTGGTTTCAAAATGAAGGTCTGAGGCCAAGTTGGGGCCTGTGAGCAAAATTGTTGTACCCCTTCCCACCACTTCAACTAAAAATGCCCCAACAGCTGGCTAACGCACTATTGATATCGAAATTGAATTTACAACATTTGCCAGTAAAGGATTCAGGCAAAGGCGTTATCGATGGCTAAGTAACATGAACTGTCAATTTTCATCTACTTAGTGAAAGTAAAAACCTAGAAAGTAAGAAAAGCATGCTAGTTTGGAGCTTGAGTTTGGCTTTTTAAGCAAGCAAACTATTCCTAGATACTTTATTCTTCAAAATACATTGACATTTTAATCACGAGTAACCTTCAACCGTGGAGGTCTGTTCTCCGGAAGAAATGATATTTTGCACTGTTAGGTTGTAACTGCTAAATGATTTGGTGCTAGTTTCTGCTCTTTGCTCTTTGCTGTTTCTTTGTTCATTTTAATCTCATATTAAGGTAGGTTTGAATAAATCTTCATTGCCACTTATACTGCTTTACTGATTGGAATTGTAAATTAGTTGTTCTAAGTGTTGACCTGACTCATTTTCAGGTTCTACAGTATAATCGCACCAGGAGACACTGTGAATGTAATTGGTGAATTTGATGATCAGGGAAAGTGTGATGTGAACTCTAAGATGAATCTTTTAATTGTTCACCCAGATGTCCTAGTTTCTGGAACGCGGGTAATACATTCTTGTTGGAATCTTATTATTGTTCATCACAGATTTTTCCAATACCTGTTGAGCTACTGCTACTAGTTCTATTTTATGTGCATTCATTCTACTGTAGTCCCTTCTGATGTACAGAATATTGTCAGGTTGCCAGTAGTTTCAGTTGCCCCAGGCGGAGTGTCCTGGATGAGAGATTGAAAATCAGTGAACACTCAACTCCAGCATTGGTCGGTACCTTGCTGCACCAAGTTTTTCAGGTTTTGAGGATTTAAAGACTTTTCTGCAATAATATCAAAATTCTGTGTAGAACATTGCTGTGACTCATAAGAATTGTGTATCTGCATGATATTTTGAACCTTTTCCACTTCTAGGCAGGGCTTATGAGGAAGAATCCTACAATAGACTTCTTGGAGGAATATGCCAGAATGGTTCTCCAGAAAAATATTGATAGTTTATATGCATGTGGAGGTAATTATAAGTAAATCTAAGTTATGATTATAGATTTGCCCTTTGCTTCATAAATCCATTACACTTATCAAAGAAAACACTCTCATTATGTTTCATATTAGTTTTAAGTTCTTACTTTTCAATATGTGCAATTTTCAGTCCATGAAAATGATTTACTGAAGATCCTATTTGAAGCTATCCCAAAATTATTAGATTGGATTCTCCGGTTCCAAGAAGCCGAGGTGTGCCGCTATCTCATTACTGCTCTTATGGATTTTCACTCTTGTTTTATTAGACATTGATTCTGGGAGATCTTAAATCATTGTCAAGCATTGAGATACACATTTTTAATGGAGCACAAACTTGTAGTTTCATCAATCCATATGCAACTGTAGAGACTATTATGGGGCTAACACTTTAAAAATTCTTTGCAGGACCTCAAAGCGTCCGTTGATTTTGGTTCTGATCATGGGTTGAAAGAGTTGAGAATTTCTGAGGTCATTCCTGATTTAAACGATTTGTTTCATACATTCTTATTTGTATTCTCTCATACATGTCTCACAACAAAAAAAATTATTTGAAAATTTCAGAAATCAGTAATATATAGATTGCAATTGCCAAACAGTTAGATGTGCCACATTCTATGGTAGTTAATGTTAAATGATAGAGAGAAGCATCATATATGTAGATGAACATAGCTTCAATGCGGATGGCAAGATGTGTGTGGAATCGATGGAACCTACCAGATATAAGTTGTGGACTTTCTTTAAGACATTTTTCATTCTAGTGCTAGGGACATCATTACAAGATCAGGAGAAGTTAAAATTATTCATCTTAACTGTAGGTCATTGATATAGAGGAAATGGCATGGGCCCCAAAGTATGGGTTAAAAGGAATGATTGATGCTTCTGTCAAAGTAAGATTAGAGTCAAGCAGAAATGGAGCAGAAGAAAAGATTGTGCCACTAGAGTTTAAAACTGGGAAACTTCCCAATGGCCAGGCAAGTATGCATGAATTTGGAAAAGTGTTATGCAGTCATTGCTAGATCAAATTTGAGAGGATATACAAATACTCACTGATTTCCATTATGATTGATACTTGCACTTTGTGCAGTCATCTATGGAGCACTCTGCACAAGTGATCTTGTATACACTGCTTATGTCTGAGAGGTTTGTGTGGCTCTTCTTTAGTTTTTTAGTGCAGTAGACAATGTTGTGAGTGGTTTGCTAATGACTTTGTTTTGAAAAATACTTGGAAAACCATTCCCTCTTCGCCTTGTTCGACATGTCCTTAGGTACCTGAAGCATATTGATTCTGGCCTTCTATATTATCTCCAGTCTGACGAGACAAGGGTATACATCACATTCATGAATCTCAATTATCACTTTAGTTTTCAGGATGATTAAATTTTTTATCTTTGACATTTGAAAAAGGGAATTTCAGTACAAAGATCAGACTTAGTTGGGCTGATAATGCGGCGAAATGAGCTTGCTGTTGACATTCTTAAGGCATCAAATATGCAACACTTGCCTCCAATGCTTCGAGTATGGTGGTTTCTTCTGTATGGATCTTCTAATTGTGAGCACTTTATCTAAACTGATAGATTTTCTACTGTAGAGCCCAAGCATATGCAGAACTTGTCGTCACCTTGATGTTTGCACCATCTATCATAAGGTAGCCTTGTAGTTTTGAAGCTTCCCTTACTCTCAGTTATGTCCCCATGGTTGTGGTCACTTATTGTTGGCTCTAACACTGAAGGTGTATGGTGGAAGCAAAGAAGCAAGTGGACTGGGTGAATTGTTTCAATCACATGTTCACCATCTGACAGTTGCTCATTGTGCTTTTTTTCGACATTGGGATCGATTGATTGATTTGGAAGCTAAAGAGATGCAGGTTAAGGCATTTTATAAAAGTTCTATAGGTGGTCAGACCCTAAACTTAGATCATATATGAAGATAACATACCCAATTCACTTACATATGCAGCTTGTAAAGAACAATATCTGGCAGTCTCATAATACCAAGAATGCTCAGTCCACTAGTTGCCTTTCTTCTATGGTTCTTGATACTTCAGATGGACTTCATTGTCAGAAAGATAACCAGTTCATTTACCGTTTTGTGCGCCAAAGAGTTATTTGTCAAGATGAGTGTGCATCCAATGAAGATTCTTTCCTTGCTGATCCTTCTGCAGCGCATGCTTTGCATCACACACTTAAAATTGGTGATTATGTGGTACGGTAATTCTCTATTACCAGATATTGTGAGCTATGTGATCTTTTGAGTTAATCCAGACTACAACTTGATATCAACCAAGTTGACTTGGAATTCTACAGTCCACCTTTGCTGCAGTAATTTTAGTTATGAATATTTTTCAACGACACTTGTCAAGCATCTAATGCCATTAACACAATTTAATTTCATCTATTGGAACAACTAATACCTATTGCTGTCTTTTTCTGACATCTTGTACTAAATTTCTACATAAATCTGAAGATCCTACACCATTTACCATGCGATGTCTCTCTGAGCTTTGATTACCTTGAAATTTAGCTTGGTGTAAATGAAACTAATCAAACTGGGTTTCATAACAAACTTTCATTTCCCTGTAGCGTTTCTCCATCATCTACCAAGTATAGTTGTAACTTCCTGGTAATGGACATGACAGCACACTAACCCTGATAATAGTGAATCTTGGTCATCTTGTGTCTCTTAGAAGATGAAGAAGATGACATTTCCTGTCAGTTTCTCATAAAAGCTTTGCTAAAATTTTCTTTTCTTTCTTCTATGAGATACATATAAATATACGTACATATATATACACACATACATGTATGACTCCATTTGTACGCTTTTTTTATCAGAATGCACGTGGTTGCATGAAAGTTGTTTATGGAGGTCAAAGCCCTAAGCTTATATTCTCCTCATCTGCTTGATAATTGACCTTAATAGTTGCTTATTTGCCTTACCATCCTTCGATTGATTTTCATGTCTTTTTTTTCTTCTAATTTTTACATTGATGAGTAACTTTTGTTTAATTTTTCATGTATAGATTCTTAGTACTGAATCTGGTCAGGCTGTTGCAAATGGAATGATCATGGATATCAGTCAGTCCCTTGTTTCTGTAAGCAGAATATTCCAAAGCTTCCTTAATTACATACATGCTATAACAGATTGATGAGTCATCACATGCACTCTTCACATGTTGTCATGATAAACTTGTAGTTACAAACTGATTAATTTCCTGTTGCTGTTGTAGGTTTCTTTCACTAAACGTTTAAGACTTCCTGGCAGTGATTCCTCTGTAGAATCAGCTACTCTTCTTCAGGAGATTTGGCGGATTGACAAGGATGAGCTCATGACTTCATTCTCAGTTATGCGGTAACTTATTACTCCCGTTTTACCTTAGACTATCAAATTTTCATCTCTAGAGTGTCAAGAGTCTGCTCAATATGATTGCATTATACGGTAGCCATTTTTGTTTTCATTTTTGAAGGTTCAACCTTGTACAACTGTTTGTACAAAGTGCAGAAAGTGTCCACTTGAGGAAGACAATTGTTGATCTTCAGGTGAAAGCAGAGAGTTGTCTTTTTATATGTTTATCTTTATCTTGTTTACCTCCAAGTTACATTCTCTTCATTTGCGTTGATGTGTATATGTGCATTTGTTATAGACTCCAAGATTTGATAATGGAGGCATATTGAGCCAAGATCCAGCAATGTCTTATATCTGGTCAGTGAAAAGTTTAAATGATGATCAGCGTCGAGCAATTTTGAAGGTTTGTTTTGCCTGTTTTCAATTGAATTTCTGATCTCGTTTGCATTGCAATACTACTTCTGAATCATCCTTTCTAAATGTAACAACTGAATTTAGATAAGTTATTTTTATTTTGCTCACCAGAAGTCCATTACTCTAATTCCTTAAATCATACCCATACAGATTCTTACAGCAAAGGATTATACATTAATTCTGGGGATGCCTGGGACTGGCAAGACAAGTACTATAGTTCATGCTGTGAAGGCGTTGTTGATGAGAGGTGCATCCATCTTGCTTACATCATACACGAACTCGGCCGTTGACAATTTATTGATCAAACTGAAAGCTCAGGTCATCTTTATCCTGATAACTTTTGCTGAGAAAGAATTTTATTGAATGACTTCGGGCCTTTTGCATTCTCCTTTCGTTGAATATATAGCAGAATACAGAGTGATTGAAGGCTGAATGACGGCTACAAAATCTAGGCTGAATTATATCTACCTACAGCTATACAATCTACTTATGGAAATATAATTTGAATACAAAATAAACAGGCTGTACAAAATAATTATTTACTCAACATATCCTTTGTAGAGGTTTCTTAGAGCATATTTTGTGTCATACATGCATACATAAACCTCCTGATGTATATCAGTTTTCACACGTTCAACCATGCATACTTGGAATATTAACTTGGAGAACTTTTAGGATCAGTAATATATACCTAGCACTAGTTTGGGTGATTGAATGAACTTGCATTGAGTAAACAAAGTTCAGGAGGCAATATAAACAAATGTACTCAGTGGGATTAAAACTTGCCAATACCCACGGGATAATTGTAAGCACTGCTAACGATTGAGAAGCTGTTTGTGCTAAAACCTGAGCCAGTTACAGACCCACTACCAGTTAAGACAAGGAAGTTTAGTTAGTGGTTGATAGGTGTTGGATATCTATAGAAGTCTCATGCCTCGTGTCCCCTTAGCGATGCCATTTTCACCTCTGTAGATGCTCCAAACCTTGTCCTGCAACAATCACTTCAGCCCGGGTCGAACATGAAGCCCTTTAACAGACGTCCTCTGTGGTCCCTCAACAATCCCTTAGTCATCTCTTTACCTATGAATATGGAGTGGTCTGAATCTGGTTTGTGAACTGACAGCTGTCATCATTTGTGTGAGTGTAGGATATAATCATGGCATTTTTCTTTTACTCTATTGATTCAGTTGTTTTAGGACATCACTGACAAAATAATTGCAGGGTGTTGATTTTCTACGTATAGGAAGACAGGAGGCTGTTCATGAAGAAGTTAGGGCGAATTGTTCTTCTGGTAAGACACAAATCATGAATTGCCTCGCTGCTTTGTTTTTTTAGAATTTGGGCTAGAACCTAACTCAACCTCAAAAGTTAGGCCTTAGCTCAAATTCTAACATGGTATCAGAAACTATCTTAGATTTATTGGGCCACCCACAGATGTCTAGTCCTGCAAACTTCACGCTCCAGATGTCCAGTCCTGGGCTTGAGAGGGGTGTGTTGGAGTCCCACGTTGGATAGTGATAAGGCCTAAATAGTGCTTATAAATAAGGGGCAACTCTCACCCAAAAAGCTAACTTTTGGAGTTGAGTTAGGCCCTAGCTTAAATTCTAACATGTTTCTTGTGTAAAAGTGGATTCACCTACCACTTCTAACTAAAAAATTCTTGTAACAGCAATGAATGCACAAACTGTGGAAGACATCAGATTTAGAACAGACCAAGTAAAAGTTGTTGCTGTCACTTGTTTGGGAATTACTAGTCCCTTGCTTGCTAATAAGAAATTTGATGTATGCATAATGGATGAAGCTGGACAGATTACCCTCCCGGTATGCATTCTTTTCAATGTTTAGGATGCATTATATGTAACTGATAAAAGCTGTATCTCTCATTTAGTGTAGAATGGTAGTGATTGTTTCTAGAGCGCTCGGCTGGGACTGAGTAGGAAACCATGTTTGCATCTAATCAAAGCATTTTATGGATTATTAGGTGTCCCTGGGGCCATTGATGCTTGCGTCAATGTTTGTTCTTGTTGGCGATCACTATCAACTGCCTCCACTTGTCCAGGTATAGTATACACGTTCTATGTGATTTTGTCATTTACCCTGTCTATAGTCTTAAGTTACTGGAAATGTCGAATGGTTTAATATCTAGAGTACAGAGGCTCGAGAAAATGGAATGGGGATCAGTTTGTTTTGCAGGCTGTCTGAAGCACATCCACAAGCAATTTCAGCTTTACAAAGCCAGGTTTCTTTGCCAAATGAACCTCTGCATCTTTCCTAAGGCCTTCCACTCTTCTTGGGATCCTGCAGCATGCTAATTCACATAGGTTTATTATGTACAGTACCGTATGTCTCAAGGCATCATGGAACTATCCAATGCATTGATATATGGAGACCGATTGCGCTGTGGTTCCTCTGACATAGCTAATGCCAAACTCAAGATTTCAAGAATAAATACTTGTTCATCTTGGATAAATGACGTGAGTTGTTTCTTAAAATAAGAACCTTGTAGTCTCATCTGCTCTATGTTTGAATCTGCCGACTCAAGCCAGTCTTATCGAAGATTTGGATTGGATCAGTCAAAGGATCATATTCATCTATCTGTGTAAAAGGTTAAAAAACGTACTTAAAATTGGGAATTTTTTGTTTGTGACACTGTGTATTGGTATGAAAAATGTTAGGTGAGGTATTGTCATGGACTTGCATTTGTTGAATTGTTTGTATGTCATGGTTTCACTTGTAGATGATTTTGCAAAAATGTTCTTTGAGACTGAATTTATCATAACTTCTTCAATAAATTCTAACATTCAGATTTTGGCCTTGTATAACTTCTAATATCATTGCAGGTTCTAAATCCAAGTAGATCCGTCATATTTATTAATACAGGTTAGTGAAAGAATTTGTCATTTTTCTCCATCGTTACTTACATTTGCAGGTTTCTTCACTGGTTCACGCATCATCCAAATGTTTCTTAAACTCAGATATGTTGCCTGCTTTTGAGGTAAAAGATTCGAAGAGACTCAGTAACCCAATTGAAGCTTACATAATTGCAGAGGTATGTTTCTTTTGGCCATCTCAGAAGAATATGAGCAGAGCTTTTGATTCGTTCATCATTCTGCTTTGGTGTTACAGGTGATAAATGAATTGATTAATGGTGGAATTGGAGGTGAAGATATTGGCATCATTACTCCCTATAACTCTCAGGCAAACCTTATCAGAACTACTATTAATACAAGATCCGTGGAAGTACATACAATTGACAAGTACCAGGTATGGATTGCGTTAACAAATTCAAAGACTTTTTGTTACTATCAGAGGCATATGGAGCTTGTAATGAATTTGTGAAGAATTCAAAGTGACCACCTTATGTTTTTCTCTACTTACGTACAGGGAAGAGATAAAGACTGCATATTGGTGTCATTTGTTAGGTCTAATGAGAATCCCAAGAACTGTAATTCTTCGTTACTTGGAGATTGGCATAGGATTAACGTGGCACTCACGAGAGCCAAGGTAAAAACGGAACCAATTTCCTTCCATTTCTCTGCTTTAACTTTATCAATGTCATTTTGAAGCAATTATAGATAACTTGTTCAGAAGAATTCAGTTGCTGCTTTATCATAATATATTACTACATGCGGTGTCCCTCATAAAGATTTAAACAATAACAGTTGGGTTGAAGGTGAAACTTTTGTTTAATATTTTGTTGCAGAAAAAGTTGATAATGATTGGATCATGCAAAACTCTCTCTAAGGTTCCATTGCTGAAACTTCTTGTAGAGAAGGCGAATGAGCAATCAGGCATCTTGAATATCTCCAAGACAGATTTTAACCACAAAAGCCTTAAAAAGGACCATAGCTTTCTAAGATGCTCTCATCTCTTATAAACTCTACACTTATTCTTTCTTTTCTTCTTTTACTTTAAATAGCAATTACCTTAGTTCAGTCCCTTTTGTTCTTTAAGAGTGTACATAAAAGTTGTGAAATAAAACCAAGAATTTTATCAGTTTCGTTTTGTAAAGAGTATAGAACTTAGTACCCAAGACCATCCAAGCCGCATCATACGGGGAGAATCTAGTTAGGTCATGTATATGGTTTGTGAGGGAAGTGGCACATTGCACTTGAGGACCAACTCAGGTTCAGTCACATTGGATCTAAGCAAAAGTAACTAGATTTGAAGAGGCAGGCAGGGACAAGAGTTGGGACGGAGGACAAGGGGTTTGTGGACTGAAAAGTTAGTTCTGTCACGTTACTTAGCTCATGTTTTTGTGATTTAGTTGTTGGCCGTATGTGATGGAGAAGATTCAAATGAGCTGGTGATGATTTATAATTAAACAACAGTTGTAATCATTTGAGATAGTCTTATTATCTTAGGACAGGACAACGTCTTTGCAGTTTGCACATAATGTCCGTTTCATCTCATTCAAAAAGGGAAAATATATGAACCAAGTTGTTAGAATCATTTAATATATGGAATTAGAGGATTCTTAACACATAATCTAATGCAAATGGTGAGTAGAAATTGGAATATTCTTATGCCCTCCTCTCGTTTTCACACTATTATAATTTTGTTACACATATATATGACTATGTAACAGTCGTTAAGTAAGTTGAACTAATAAATTAATCACATTCATCAAAATTGCAAACTCAAAAACATCTCTTTCACTCACTTAGTCAGAAAGTAGACCGACCGATTCAATGCATCAACAAAAGAGAAAGTATGTGCGACAAGTGTTTTCTACCTCATTATTACGTGGCAAAAAAAATATATATATATATAAAAAGAAAGTCTGGAAATCATTTCATATATTGACTCGAAGATAAAATCTCACGTGATTCAACATTACCTACAATAGTCAATATTTGATATTAAGCAGCATTCTGAGTGAGTCTGCCATTAACTCATTAAGCTCAGCTTCTTCAATATAATAATAATAATATTATTATTATATGCCTTTTCTATACTCTCTTTTTCAGCTT
>JANIMX020000143.1:885443-898959 GCA_024582655.2 Erythroxylum kunthianum | reverse complement strand
GAAAGAAGAAAACCTCAGATTCTCAAAGAAAAATAAAATGAGAGAGACATAGAGCATTAGGCATGCATGATGCATCAGCTAGCTTGCACCACTAGCAACATAATCGAGGAAGGTGGCATATAAACCCTAACCCTAACCCTAACCCTACCCTACCCTACCACCAAAATGAATGAGACACGGATAGTGGAAGTGAGAAGCTTGTCGTTTATATAGCTAAGTACGTAGGATTGTATTGAATTGTGCTGTAAAATAAGATGCCAAAAGAGATCATGAGCAAACCCTTAAAACACGCATGCACCTTTCTACAGTATCACTTGTATATGTCCCCTTGTTCTCTCTCTATGCGTTGTGTGGTAGAGAATGCACACACACATATATATAATATATATAAGTACACCAATCAATCATTCATGATTCTATAACATTTTAATGGAGTAGGACTCTTTAATGATTGACATACTAATATAACAATATATATCGTACAACCGGCCCTCTCAGTCTCTCAATTCCATACTTTGCTACAACGATTTCTTGAACCTTCATTCCTAATAAACTTGTAATCTCTTCCTTAATCATCTATGTTTCAGTGTTACTTCACAAGTGATCAAGAGTTTGACATCATGCATGCCGTCATTCTCTTTGGCTGTTCTACTAGCCACCAAAGGTGTAGTATTATCAACTTAGAATTTGCACTTGGAACGTTTACATTTATATTCCTTTCTTTTACAATAAAAGTCTCAATCCGTTTCAATCAGTCATGAACTTAGACTAGTGCAATAAGAGCTACGTTGTTGGTGGTAGAGACAGGCCCTAGTGGTCCACGATGAACTAGAAAATGACTGGACTCAAATGTACGTACGGGATGTTCAGCTTGCATTACAAGGAAGGTGTAGGTCGAGGTCAATTTTAAACATTTTAATAATTATATGTACTGTTCAATTAATAAATTATGAATTTAAGTATACATATATATTGTAATAGCCGTAATAAATGCGATTAATATTTAATTTACCACTTGATAATATCTTAATCGGAAATTACTATTTAAGTAGTATCTTAATCGGAGATTACTATTTAATTTTGCACATGATAATCTTTACAATACTTCAATGATTTAAGAATCTCTACCCAACCTACGATTAAAAGATATTCTAATATTATAGCTTACAGTTGAAGGATAATAAATTAAAGATTTTTTAATATTTTAATATTTCAATTTAGTGACTATTTTTTTTAAAACTTGTATAAATTACGTCAAAAACTTGTATAACATATGCACTTGATATGATTATTCAGTTTTTTTGTTGTTATTAAAATATTATATGTTCAGTTTTGTATGATTTATAGGTCATCTCAAGACAATTTATTTAAGATGGGAAAATAATTTAAAAGGTAGAAACATTAGGATCAAGCAATGTTAAAATTTTTTTTTGAAAAAAAGCATTATATTGTGAAAACAAAGGCGTATTTGTATTCTAAAACACAATTAACTTTAATAATATTTAAGATACATCCATTCTGTAACTATTTATATTCTCTATGTACGTGCTCTTCAAGACTCCTTTTGTTTCATATGCCCGTGTGTGTATATATATATATATAAGTATGCCAATCTTTAAACCTCTCTCACACTCCTCTCTCTCTCTCTCTCTCTATATATATATATGTGTGTGTGTGTGTGTGTGGATATGAGAATGAATTGTTGAAATAATATAGAAAGTTGAAAGAGAACAGTGAGGGAGTGCTCATCGTCTCATCCCAGGCACTGACACTCCTGTCGTCCTGCACGAGATGATTAACACTCCTGACGTTGTAACCACCGGTAAGCTCATCCTTGTTCATATATTTTCTTAACTATTCCTTCCTTATTATTTGTTTCTACATCTGGATGCATCATGTGGTCACACTCAAGCGTACTTCTTAATTAGAATATATGCAGAATTTCCTTCTTTTTCTTCGTACTTTGGAATGAACACTAATATCTACTATAGCTAGGGAGCGGAGGAGAAATACGATTGAGATTTGACGTTTCATAGATCCGCTTGCAGGTTCTTTCGAATTTTCTGAGTGCGTAAAATGTACAAATAACTAACCTACATAAGCAACAAAGAGAAAACACGGACAAAAGAAAGAATGGTTAACTTTGTGGTCGAGCCAGTTGTCTTATTTGCATAATAGTTGTGCGAGTTTAATGTCTATACTATAA
Source organism: Erythroxylum kunthianum (assembly GCA_024582655.2). Taxonomy (NCBI): domain Eukaryota; kingdom Viridiplantae; phylum Streptophyta; class Magnoliopsida; order Malpighiales; family Erythroxylaceae; genus Erythroxylum; species Erythroxylum kunthianum. The sequence goes on along the minus strand of JANIMX020000143.1, from coordinate 896,753 downwards.
CCCAGTAATATCTTTGACTGAAGTTAAATTTTTATTTACTTCTCTTAAAACTTCATGTTTGTCAATTCATTAACTAAAAATCCTACCTTTTCAGTATATAATTATACATACACGTATGTGTGTACGGGGCTGTGGGATCTGATATTGTTAGGTGCGTTTGACCCCAATGACAGTGTTAGGTTGCTAGCATTTGTGTCAAAAGAAAAATCATATCATTGGAATGTCCTTATCCAGCTTCAATCCTTTTGTTTCTCTGGTATCAAGTGAAAAACACAAATGTTTAAACCTAACTTCAAATATATTAATGATGATGATTGATTGCATAATTGATTTTTATATTCTATGTCAATTTTGAGTGAATTCGATTGATTTTTAGTTGTGGCAAACGAGCAATGCCAAAGTAATTTAAGTAAGTTTGAGTGTAAATGTTTTGGAGCTTTCATATACATACATGTGCAATATCATCTTGCTTTTCTTTATTACCAGTTTGAAATTTTCGACCAATGCAATTATGTTTTTGTTGAGTTCTTTTTCTTCTGCATAAATGTAACATCTATATTTTTGCAGAAAATGGATGATGAACACAGAATAAGAAAGATAAAAAGAAACAAAATTTGTAAAAGTGATGTTGGACAATATGTATCTCACTCACTGTCTTTCTATCATCTCTATGAAAACGTTTTCTTCAATCAAAACCACAAGACTCTTTCACTTTCAAGGCACCGAGGCCCAATCAGCAAGCGACAAATCTAAAAGAATAGCGCACATATTCTATTCTTTTTCCACATCCCGTGGACCATTGTGTCGGTCTCCACTATATCATGTTCTTTTATTCTTTTTGTTTTTATCTGTCTCTTGAAAATGAAATTTACTGTTATGGAATCTTATATAGATTGAAGCCTGCAAAGGTTGGACAGGACAAAAAAGCCTGAAAGTTGACACCAGAGAACATTAGATTCACATATATAGTATAGATGGCCAACGTAAGTTGATCAAAACTATGTATTAACGACGGCCAAAGGCCTCTGAATCCACGATGCAACTAAGTAAATGGTTAACTGGATAACCAATAATTTAGCACTCTCAGGAGAGGGTGATTCATCTTTATACTTTAGATTGCAAAAGCTATGGGACTTTGCTTCCATTTCAATTGCTTAGCCATGTCTGCAGGATCTTTTAAGCTTTTAGTACGAAGGATGTGGCTGGAGCTAGAGTCACCCTGCCTCTGGGAGCATGTAAGCTTAAGTTTACAACTTGGTTTCCTTGGAATCTTACTACTGCACTTCCTACGACAATATGTATGCAAAAGGAGAAGAAAGATTACAGACCAGTGCCAAGAGAATCACTCCATTGGAGTCAAATTCAGCTTCTCTTATAAAGGCAGCATACTTTTTTCTGCTTTGTTGCTGGGAGTTCATTTCTCAATGCTGCTTCTGTTGCTTCTAACTGATCAGGACATTCGTTGCAACCCTAAATTTATTGCCTTCTCTTCCCAAATTATGCATGTTATATCCTGGGGAATTACACTGCTTGCAGTTCACAGGATTCTGAACAAAAACTATGACAAGTTTCCTTGGATTCTAAGAGCATGGTGGCTTTGCAGCTTCTTGTTGTTCATTTTCTGTGTAGCTCTGGATACATACTCCAGGATTAAGAATCATGGCCATCTTCATGTCCGAGATTATGCAGAGTTTGTAGGTCTCCTCTCGTCCGCCTTCCTGGTGGGCATTTCGATCCACGGGAAGACAGGAATATGCTTAATAAGTGTATCTAAGAATGGTATCACTGAACCATTCCTACATAAGCATTCAGAAGGAAAGAGAGAATCTCCGTATGGAAATGCGACTCTTCTTCAGCTTGTTACCTTCTCTTGGCTCAACCCTTTATTTGGTGTTGGTGTGAAGAAACCTCTTGAACAGGAAGACATCACTGATCTTGATCTCAAGGACTCGGCAGGATTTCTGTCCTGCTCCTTCTATGAGAGGCTAAATGAAGTCAAATGCAAGGACAGGACGAGCACAAATCCATCTCTCTACAGGGCAATGTTCTTATTTGTAAGGAAAAAGGCAGCAATCAACGCATTATTTGCCGTGACTAATGCCGTAGCGTCATATGTTGGTCCTTACCTTATTGATGACTTCGTAAACTTTCTTACAGAGAAAGAAAAACGAAGCTTAGAGAGTGGATACGTTCTTGCATTAGCATTTCTAGGTGCCAAGCTGGTAGAGACAACGGCACAAAGGCAGTGGATATTTGGAGCCCGTCAGCTTGGTCTTCGTCTCAGAGCCGCTTTGATAAATCAAATTTACAAGAAAGGTCTCGTCCTGTCAAGCCAGTCCCGCCAAAACCGAACCAGCGGAGAGATCATCAACTACATGAGCGTAGATATCCAAAGAATTACTGATTTGATATGGTACGTGAATACTGTATGGATGTTGCCCATACAAGTTTCTTTAGCGATCTACATTCTGAAGACAAACTTAGGTTTGGGATCACTTGCAGCATTAGGAGCAACTTTGGCAGTTCTGGCCTGCAACATACCCATCACAAGAATTCAGAAGAATTATCAGTCTAAGATCATGGAAGCTAAGGACCAAAGAATGAAAGCCACTTCAGAGATTCTTCGAAACATCAAGGTCTTGAAACTTCAAGCGTGGGACACTCAGTTCCTCCACAAACTAGAAAGCTTGAGGAAAGTAGAGTACGCTTGGCTGTGGAAGTCTCTTAGACTCTCAGCAATTTCAGCTTTTGTGTTCTGGGGATCACCCGCATTTATCTCTGGAGTGACGTTTATAGCGTGTATGCTACTTGGAATCCAACTCACAGCGGGACGAGTCCTATCAGCATTGGCCACCTTCAGAATGCTGCAAGACCCTATCTTTAGTTTACCCGATCTCCTCTCTGCCATTGCTCAGGGAAAAGTTTCAGCAGATAGAGTAGCTTCCTACCTCAGTGAAAGAGAAATTCAGCATGATTCCATTGAATATATTCCAACAGACCAAACAGAATTTGCAGTTGAGATTAACTCCGGGAAGTTCAGTTGGGACGTCTCTAGTGATGAGTCAAGCAGCTCAAACCTTGAGGGAATAGAGTTAAGGGTGAAAAGAGGGACGAAGGTGGCAATTTGTGGAACTGTGGGATCAGGAAAATCTAGCTTGCTCTCCAGCATTCTTGGAGAAACACAAAAGTTGTCAGGAAGTGTGAAGGTTAGTGGTACCAAGGCCTACGTTCCTCAGTCCCCATGGATATTAACGGGAAATATAAGGGACAACATTTTATTTGGCAATGCATATGATAGCGCCAAGTATTACAGAACAGTTAAAGCATGCGCTTTAACCAAGGATTTCGAGCTCTTCTCTTGCGGTGACCTAACAGAGATAGGAGAGAGAGGGATAAATATGAGCGGAGGACAGAAGCAAAGAATACAGATTGCTCGTGCAGTTTATCAGGACGCTGACATTTATCTGCTAGATGATCCTTTCAGTGCAGTTGATGCCCATACAGGCACCAAACTCTTTAAGGTTACTGCTCACTACTGCACTTACATACTTCGAAGCAACACCAACATGCAACTTTTTAACTTACAACTCACTCTGAATCCACTCTTTCCAGGATTGCCTCATGGGAATGCTCAAACATAAGACAATACTTTATGTTACCCATCAAGTCGAGTTTCTTCCTGCAGCAGATCTCATTCTGGTAAGAGTTCAATTTACACATTCCAATAGAAAACAGAATATGTACTGATGAGTTCTCATGATTTACAGGCATTGATATGAATGATACTTTACTAACTGCTCGATACCTGCACAGGTCATGCAAAATGGAAGAATAGCACAAGCTGGAACGTTTGAGGAGCTTTTGAAACAGAATATCGGATTTGAGGTTTTAGTAGGCGCTCATAGCCAAGCTCTTGACTCGGTCCTTACAGTTGAGAATTCAAGTTCATCTCAAGAACAAGGAGACGGTGAACTCCATAAAGATTCTACTTCAAATGCAGACCCTTTAAATACGCGCCATGAGTCAGGTCATGATCTCTCTGCAGAGATAACAGAAACGACGGGAAAGCTGGTGCAGGATGAAGAAAGAGAGAGAGGTAGCATTGGAAAAGAAGTTTACTGGTCATATTTGACCACTGCTAAAAGAGGAACCTTTGTCCCAGTTATAATCTTAGCACAGTCATCTTTTCAAATCCTACAGATAGCTAGCAATTACTGGATGGCATGGGCATCTCCTCCTACAAGTGAGAGTAAACCAGCAATCGGGATGAATACTATCTTGCTTGTTTATACTTTACTTGGAGTTGGAAGTTCAATTTGCGTGCTGATCCGAGCCACACTTGTAGCAATATCAGGACTTTCGACAGCAGAAATATTCTTCATACGAATGCTACATAGCTTGCTCCGGGCTCCAATGTCTTTTTTTGATTCAACACCAACAGGAAGAATCTTGAACAGGGTAAGCAATATGGCCGTTTTTTTTACTAGGAAAATAGTGCATGATCACATGGAAAACAGGCAGTATACGGAAGAAGAAAGATGCAATGTAAATATCAGACAGGCATGGATTCAATCAGTTAATAACTTTTGCAGGCATCTACAGATCAGAGTGTGGTGGACTTGGAAATGGCACAGAGAATAGGATGGTGTGCTTTCTCAACCATACAAATCCTAGGGACTATTGCGGTGATGTCACAAGTTGCATGGCAAGTCTTTGTAATCTTCATCCCTGTAACTGGTGTTTGCATTTGGTACCAAGTAAGCAACTTCTTCACTTTTTCTGCATAAACATATAATATCGAGTATGCCCTTTGAGCTATTCCTAAATCACCATTTCTTTTTATGATGTGTTTGTTCAGAGATATTACATACCTACAGCAAGAGAACTCGCCCGCTTAGCAGGAGTACAAAGAGCTCCTATACTCCACCACTTTGCAGAATCACTTGCAGGAGCAGCAACGATACGTAGTTTTGACCAAGAAGACCGTTTCATTTCTTCAAACATCAGTCTTATCGACCAGCATTCAAGGCCATGGTTTCATAATGTATCAGCAATGGAATGGCTATGTTTCAGACTGAATTTATTATCCAATTTTGTGTTCGCTTTCTCGTTGGTTTTGTTGGTTACTCTCCCTGAAGGAATAATCAACCCAAGTGAGTATTTACCCTTGACTTAAGTTCATTTTTGGCAATAATTTTCCGATCTTTTGTCTGGTTATGGGATCCTTTTTATTTTTTATTTTTTATTTTTGCAGGCATTGCAGGATTGGCTGTGACATATGGAATAAATTTGAATATTTTGCAAGCTCAAGTTATATGGAACTTGTGTAATGCAGAAAATAAGATGATTTCAGTAGAGAGAATTCTTCAGTACTCAAATATAAAGAGTGAAGCACCGCTTTTGATTGAAGAATGCAGACCTCCAAACAACTGGCCAGAAGTTGGAACAATTTGCTTCAAAGATCTGCAGGTAAATATCATTATTTGAGAACGGTAAAAATTCCAAATTCGTTAACCAGTCAACCCTTTCTTGGGATATTAACTCGAGTGTATTGCAGATTCGTTATGCAGAACATCTGCCATCTGTCCTGACGAACATTAATTGCACATTTCCTGGAAGAAAAAAAATTGGTGTTGTAGGAAGGACAGGGAGCGGAAAATCAACCCTGATACAGGCTATATTCAGGATTGTGGAGGCCAGAGAAGGAAGCATTATAATTGATAATGTGGACATCGCTAAGATAGGCCTTCATGACTTAAGATCAAGGCTCAGCATCATTCCACAGGACCCGATAATGTTTGAGGGAACAGTGAGAGTAAACCTTGATCCACTAGGGCAGTACTCGGACGGCGAAGTATGGGAGGTAATTCGTTTTGCTCAATTCAGGATGAGGTTGGTGTTTCAGTTTAAGATTTGCAAATAAGCAGGGAATGTACTTTTGTCTTCAGGCTCTACGTAAAAGTCAGCTGGGTGAGTTGATGCAACAGAATGACAAGAAGTTGGAAGCCACAGGTTTGAACTCAACTCAAATGATGGTGTATTGTAGTTGTATAGTTGATTAGCAAAAGAACTAATAAGTTGCGGGAATGATATAGTGGCTGAAAATGGAGAGAATTGGAGCGTTGGACAAAGGCAGTTGTTTTGTTTGGGAAGAGCGCTGCTGAAGAAAAGTAACATACTTGTGCTGGACGAAGCAACAGCATCAGTTGATTCAGCAACTGATGGAGTGATTCAGAAGATCATTAGTAAAGAGTTCAAAGATCGAAGTTTGGTGACAATAGCTCACAGGATTCACACAGTTATAGACAGTGATTTTGTGTTAGTACTTAGTGATGGTAAGTATGAGTATGAATGACTGGAAGTGAATATGTAGATAGTAATCTGTTGTGTTCTGATCTTGGGTTTTTTTTTTTTGTTTAAAAAAAAAAAACAGGAAGGATTGCGGAGTATGACACACCCACAAGGTTGCTTGAAAGAAAGGAATCTTTCTTCTCCAAACTTATAAAAGAGTACTCCATGAGATCGCAGAGCTTTCAACAGCTTACATGAGAGATAAAATGATGTATTTATTTCATTATTGAACTTCAATTCTACTTTCTATATATTGCAACTGTACCGTAGTAAAGTAATCAACTTTAGTTAACACAATAATATATATCAACTATGCCTCTCAAATTGTTCACTTTACAAACTCAGACGTAATATATATATATATATATATATATTTAATAAATGGCTCAAAGCTAACGCCCGTAATAATATCCGATCAAAAATTAAAATATTTCTCAGAAGAAGAGCAAAAGAGGTAGGCCTAGTTAGTTAGTGGTGTGTCAGATACAGTACCAGACAATAACCATACATAACTATTAAGACAAATGGGCTGGGCTGGGCTGGGCTTCAAACTTCTTTGTTAAACTACGTTGATTCAACATTTCATAACTATGATAGTACTTATCATTCTCAACCCAAAGAAGAAGAAGAAGAAGAAGGCGAGACGAGAGACGAGGGATGACACTGGCTGTGATAGTCAGGCCTCCATTCTCTACCATACATTTGGAATCGGAAGGTCACGCCCGAAGCCACACCAGAAGTGAATCAAAAACACTTCCTCTCTTGTGTCTCTCAACCCCCTCATGGGTCGTCAGAACTGAGGTAATCCTACTTTTTCCTCATCTCACACGTTCTCTTTCTGTTTGCATCAATCATTTCGTATTCAACAAAGTCAATAACAGTAACCGCGCTCAATTCACCCCGTTTTTCTGCGAAATTTTGTTGTAAAAGTCTAGGTTCTGAATGTTCTCTAATTGAAGAGAAGGCAGTGATTGTTTTGATACTGATTAATCTTTTTCGTACCATTTTCTCATTGTAGTCCTTTGTCCCGAAAGAAGGGAGGAGAAAGCCAGACCCTCCATGTGTTGTTTGCAAAGGCACTGGAAGAGTTGATTGCTACAACTGCTCTGGAAAAGGTAAATTCATTCATGAATTAGCTATTTAATATATCCTAGTGTTGCTTGTTATTTGTGGATACTAATGGCTGTGATCATAAAACCAATCAAATTTCTGAGCATTCTATCCAGTATCCTATCGTGTGATGATGTTGGGCCACGGTACTTGCCTTTTCACATGCATTTGGATGACATGTGATTAGATTCGTTCGATAATCAGTATGCTGACCTGCTCATTCTCAAAAGTACTTTCTGCAGTCTTTGCACTTTAATCAAACTACCAACTATCACATTGCTGTACTTGTATTATCAAGTTTACTATAACTCATTACTAAGTTGGCTAATGGAAGTCATTTTCGTCACCAGTGTTAATCCCACATGACCTTCACTCATCGGGACATCATTTCCAGAGTTTTTAATTACATTGAATAAAGTCTATTTTAGAATTATGAAATCATGATGCACCTATTATCTTGTAAGTTATTGCAATTGAAACATGCATTGTTTTAACTGTGGACTAACCACGATAGGTAGGACAAACCACACGCATTTGACAATACTTCCAAAGGGGGAATGGCCAAAATGGTGAGGTATCACTTTGATAACTGCGCAGTTATTTGATGAAATTATTTCTTGTCTAGTATCTATATTAACTCCCTACAATGTTTCTGCAGGTGCAGGACCTGTGGTGGTAGCGGCCTCAGCTACTGCTCCCGATGTCTTGGCACTGGAGAGTACAGGTATATAATGGGCTTTCGCTTCATGAACACAGATATTCACAACCATGATGCCAAGCAGTACCAGAGTCGAGGCAGAATAGTTGGCCGACTCCCTCATGAAGAGCAATCCAGGTCAGACCATAATACATAAAAGACATGGTGCAAGTTTTGGTGCAAAAATTTCTTAGTTGAACTTCTTGTTACTCAAGACTAAGATTCACTTGTTCTACTGGTGAAGATAAGTTTCGCAGAAAAGGATTGGGAGAATGAGCAACAGGCTTCTTCTAGTTTTCTTAGTGCTTAGCTGTAATATTGTTGTCTAATGCTTATTGTTGGATCATGTTGCCTTATTATTTGCCTTTAATGTTTATACGAAAAAGCTTGGATTCCACATCATGTGGTGGAAGGTCAATTTTAGTCTGCTCCTAGTTAAATCTGTAATGCATAAATTCGCTAAAAACATATTTACGAAGGTGCCGTTATTATATTTAAGATTGATTTACCCTTGTGGTCCAAAGTACAGAATAAACGATTGAATACTTGAGAATAAACCAACTCCAATTCTTTGTAGCTGGGTGAGTCCTTTATTGACCTGTCAAAGTGCCACAAAGAAGTTTTTGTATAAATGCTAGACAGGAGGAGTGTGAAAGCCTGAAGAAGAGGATCCTCTTCATCTAATTGATGAACCAAACCAACCCCAAAAGTATTAATGAATGTTAGGTTGGTTACGTTGGTAAACTGACTGAGGAAGCAAATGTAAAGTTTTGCTGTCCATTCGCTAACATTACTCGCAGCATTTGCATACCTACCACCCTTTGTTGCAAAGACAACCAAGCTCGAAGGGCACATATATATATATACAGCCATTGAAGTGGCATTTGTGTAGATATGAAAGCATCTCATTTCAGGTACGAGTATTCTGATCCTTAATTTAGTCTGAGTGTAAGAATGTTGGCATTTTAATTGGTAAATAGAAAACTTATCATTTGTAAATTAAAGGTTTCATTGTTTGTGGCGTCAGAGTCTAATTTCTTATTTGTTTTCAAATTTAAAAAGAAAAGGAACATTTAAATGAATGATTGGATGACGGTGCATGGACATCATCGCTGTTGTCTTGGAGTTCAGTAGTATTAACAAGTAAGAAAGATCCTAATTTCCGTCATCCCTCATTAACGACATGTGCCCCATTCCCCGTAATCTTCACCATTTTATTATAACAGTCCAGCCAAGCTATGCCTGATGAGTTTTTGTTCAATCATCCTATTCCTGCCTGCAAAACTAATGCCATCTCAATCCAAGGTACGCTCATGAGTTCTTTTTCTTCTTCAACAAGTAATAATATATCATCATCAACCTCTACCTCCATCAAAACTCGCCACCTTCCACCTCCCTCCTCATCCAGCCAGAAACTGGGTAGTTTTAAAAGACATAGAAGGTGCAACTCTTCATCATCTTGCTTAACAGAAGACTCTTGCAATGGAGGACAAGATGATGCTCTCATCCCCATACCTGATCACCAAAATAATGTCAAGGTAATTGATTATTGTGCGAACAACAGACCAAGTCCCTACTACAATGGTCTTATTGAGCCAACTCTACTCTTCAGACATCCTTCATCTTCCAGGATCTGTAGTCCTGAACGCCAAAGCAGTAGTTATGCTTCCACAAATAGTTCCACTTCTCTTGTCTCCTTTATCCTTAAACTTCGAGAATTGTGTTGTCTTTCCTTTTCGTTTAAAAGGAGATCAATTGATAAGACCAAGGTAGACAAGAATGATTATGCTCTGTCAGCTCCACAGATCATCGACCATAACCTGCCTGTTCAACGCTGTCAGTACTTGTCGTCGATATCATCATCATCATCATTATCTTCTGCCACCTTAATAAAGTCATGTGTGAGTAAGAATATGGATGATAATTACTATGAGGATTTTTCCATCGCTAATTTCCAGAAGCCCTTGCGGGAGAGAGTACTATCGCAACCAAAACCATCTCCAATTACTCGAGCATTTGCTGCGACTAGTAATCAGGATTATGCTCAGGACAAAGGCACTACTACTACCACATCTTCAGTAAAAGAGATTGTATGGGCTAACAAGTACCGGCCTAAAAGATTATCAGATTTCATTTGCAATCGAGATAAAGCCATTCAGCTCCAGGCTCTGGTCAGATATTTGTTTCTGTTCACTATATGGATAGATCGGCTTATTGATATGTGTATACAGTCATATATATGACTTGTTCATTTTACAGATGAAGGATGTGGATTGCAGTCATTTCATATTTGAAGGACCTGCAGGCGTTGGTAAGAAAACCATGATTTGGGCTATGCTTCAAGAAGCTTTTGGATCTGACAAATTGCAGGTATCACTCATTCTCATGAGTTATTAGATGTAATTGTTATTCGTAACTACATGGTTGAAGGGCAAGGCAATGAGATATAATAGCTAATATTTGGTTTTCTTGATGCTTTCACAGACCAAGGAGGAGTTGAAGGTGTTTAAACTGAAGGTACTCGGATATGGTACCGTCACCATGCATGCATGTGTATCTATATACATATGGATTAACTACGATATGTCTAGACTTTCCACCAATTAATTGGTTTTTAACAGGGTGAGGCAATTGGAAGTATAGAAGTAAGAGTGAAAGTATCTTCTCAACATTTAGAAGTCAATCTGTCTGATGTGGGAGAGTATGAGAAGCACGTCATCTTTGAGCTTATAAAGGAAACGCATGACAAAGCTCCCGTCAAGGCTTTGAAATCTAGAGTTGATAGTTGCCGAGGTACGTACATCAAAGTATATATTCTCCCAATAGCTTGGATGTGTTGTACATGGGAGTTCAAGGTAAAGATCTTATACTTATGGACTAATTAATTAATTGTTATGTGCATGCAGCAACAATTTTATACGAGGCAGACAAATTATCTGCAGATGGCCTGCTCTACTTAAAGTGGCACTGGACATTAATAGAATGTAAAAATGTTAGCACACGTTATGTTTTTCCTTATGAAGGAAGTAGTCGATCTCATACACTAAAGTATGGAGATGCTTAAACAAACGTGTAGGTGATTGTTAGAGAACAAGTTCATTGAACAAGCCCGACATGAGAAATCCATTTGGAACATTACTTGTATGTCTATG
>JANIMX020000143.1:808577-821199 GCA_024582655.2 Erythroxylum kunthianum | reverse complement strand
CCGATCTAAGCTAAAATGTGAAAAAGGCCAGGCCACTGCAAGCCTTGCATAATGTCCAGATCTATGATGTGCACCCTATCTTCCCTTTCGAAAGCTTCTTGTATGGCCTGATTTGCAGTAAAATGAGAGAACTTGACAAAAGGACTGATTCCGTTGAACACCTGGAAAGCCGAGGCCATCTTTTGAGCATGGGTTTGGGGAAATGATGGCAGCGAAGCATATATTCCCAGGCATGAGTTCACCAACCTCGCTGACATTGCCTCCGAGAAGTACGCCGCCACTCGCTGCGCTGACTTTCCAAAGGGAGTGGAGAGCTCCGATATCTCAAGCAGCAACTTGCTTGCTTCTTCGTAATTGTCAGCGGAGACTGCCTCAGCGCATTGAAGAAGTAAAGTGAGGAGGTGTAAGCCTTCCTCGTCTCTCTTCTGTTGCCGCAGTTCTTCCTTCTTTTCCCTAGTACTAGTACCAGAACTAGCTCCGCCTGATGTTGGCGTTGCCCCTGTAGTACCTACTACTTGTTCTGTTTCAGCAGATGAAGATTTTTCTTGGTCATTGGAGGTTGGAATAAATGGTGTAACAGAAGTAGAAGACGGGCTTCGTGCTTGGTGTTGTTGATTATGATGATCGTGAAGATGAACATAGGCTTGGTGTTGGTGTTGATTGTTACCTACTTGGGAAATCGGTGGTGGCGTTGACGAGCAGTTATACTGATGAACGATGGGGGAATTATTAGTAACAGCAGCAGGCAATGACAAGTAGGAAGCGGGTGTAGGGGCATTGTTGTTGTCAAGATGAAGAGTAAGGGAAGAAGTAGTACTATTAGTAGAAGTAGTTTGGGGTAGATTATAAAGCCTCTGAGGCACGGACACCACTGCTTCTTTCCTTCTCCTATCCAATAGCGGAGGATGATTATAAGAAGAGGGAAGTGGATCTGTGAGAGCTCGGAGCCTATACTCGATGAGGGAGGCGAGGCTGGGATTGCAAGGGTAAATAATCTCCCTCACGTTCTGAATGAGTTGAGGGATGGAGACAATGGTGGAGCTGTGGAGGAGGTCTTTTATGATGCCATCGATCCAGGCCGTTGCGGAGCTATCTTCCATGAGGGAAGTAGTAGGAATAACAGGAGGAGGAGGAGGAGGAGGAAGTGGAACTGAAACGCTAAGAGTATTATTATATCTCTCTCTTTCGGGAGGAAATAAAGGAAGACCGGAGAAGCCACACACGGCTGGCGGCTGGGGATGGGATTGAGATGGGATTGATAAGGAGGAGAGGGCACAGTCATGAGAAGTAAAGTTGGTTGTGGTAGATGAGGAGGACAAGTATCCAGAAAGAGACACAGTCGACACAGCCCCGACTGACGTCATGGAGGTCAAGTTTGTAGAAGAAGAGGGTACCATAGACGTCATAGTGGAGTGGTTGAGGACTACGGGGCTTAGGCTTTGATTTGGGCTTGGGTTACGGTGCATACTACTGTTACTACATGTAGTTGTTGCAGTGAAAGAAGGGCAACCAATAACGTTATTGTTGTCGTTGTTGTTGTCTGAAAGCGCATCCATGCTCATGTTCATGTAGCTGTTGTTCATCTTACGGTAACTCCTTTGACCTTGGCTGTTATTACGCATTTCCATAATCTCTGAAGCCATTCTCTTTCTCACCATCTTTCCAATTTCTGCTATACCTTTATTGGGATCACCGGCGGGGAGGTTGGTGCCATTATAGGTACTTCTGCGGCTGCCGAGGGAATCACTTGTCAATGACTTGGGGCTGTTGTCCCTGCCACTTACATCAACATTAGAGGCAGCCATGAAATGAAGGTGATGGTGAGTGAATATAAGAAAGATGCAACTGGGGGTGTTTCATTTTGTGTGAAAAAAATAAAAAAAGAGCGTAAGCGGTGGTGGTGTATGTCCAAAACAGAAAACGGTGAGAAAATTGGGACAGCAACAACATTGGGATTCTTTATCTTCGGCTCAACCTCAACTAGCTAGCTAGTGTCTGTGTCTGTCTCGTCTCGTTCAACACGCCATCCCATGACAAATTAAGACGCTCGGCTCTACTTAATACTTATACCAAGTTAATAAATGAATATAGCAGTAACCAAACCAAAGCAACCATGCATCTGCAGACTGCATTTAAGATGCTTCCTTCCCAGTCTTCAATTATTTATAACCAAAGAAAAGAACATGAAGCGTGGATGGAGAAAGTAAAAAGGACTGAGAAGCTGGCTGTGTTGGTTAGCTTAATGTCTTTACTCATTTGTGTGGGATTAGTGAATATTCATTTCATATGATATACATAAGGAAATGGCTGTGTGTTATGAAAATAGCAGTAGGCATGGTATGTTGGAGATGGATAGGGATTGTAGTTCGTCGTTGCCTGTTTGACGTTTCTTAATTTAACATTTTATAACTTCAACTACCAAGATCAGACCAATACTCGAGAGCTGCATCGATTTTCTTAAATTAATTACCAAGTACCAAGTACAGTTGGAATTCATTTTTTTATATATATAGCAAGAAATGGAAGTAGTCGGAGTAGCAGTCCAGTGAATGAATTTCTGGAGATGAAACAGCAAACAAGTTAGGGTGTACAAGTACAAGGGAGCTCTTTGACATTTAAGCGACATAAAAAGAAAAGAAGTAAATATTAATATGAACTGAATTGAATGCATGCATGCATGCATAATAATAATAATAAATAAAGAAAACATTTGTAAATTAAAGAAAAACGAGAGAGTAGAGTTAGAAACTTAGAGTGGGGTTTGACTTTGAGAGTGAAGGGTAGTAGTGAGTAGTGAGGTGAGGGGAGGAGGTGGTGTGTGGTGGGTGTGGTATATTTTGCAGGAAGCAGAAACACAAACGAAATGGACAAGAGACTTTCACAGGCACAGCAGTGGAACTTAAATGCTTTGCAAAAAGGAGATGAGTACACATGAAACGAGGGCATTTATTTTTACGGGACATCGAAAACTGTGCAGTTTCTGAGTTGAAAAAGCTAAGCGTCTTTTTACTTTTTTTATTGAAAGACAAAAGTCTTCTTCTCTCCCTCGCTACTAACTACTAACTACTAAACCCTATAACTATAAGAAAGAACTTAACCACAACACGTGAGAGTTGAGACTCTGGCTCATAAATCAATGAGCTCATATATATGTTTATTACTTCTTCTTCTTCTACGTGATTGTGTAAGTTAGCTTAGCTTGAGCCTGCCCTGTCCCACCAAACCAAGCCAATATCTGCTAGTCTAGTCTCCTGGCTTGGGGGTGGTTTCCCTTTATTTATTTATAAAAAGACCTAACCTACCCTAGCCCAATGGGTGACTTCTTCTTCTTCTTCTTCTTCTTCCTTCTTCTTTTCTTGTACTTGGCTCTTTCAATCAAACATTCATATACTTTTGAGCATAAATAGCCAATAATGACCAAATAATTGATCCTATTTTTCTTTTTGTTGCCTTATTGTTGGCAATCGCATGGGAAGGGGTAGACACTAGACAGGCATGGCCATTCTCCAGACTGATTTGAAATATGAAAGATTTTTTGACATTCAAGTTAAAATATATTGATGCATAAAACGATAAGCCGTATTCATACAAAAAAAGACAGCAACTTGTCTTACCAAACATTCCTGCTTTTGCAATCCAACAACAACTAAACTATAAAATTATCACGCACGGCACCACTGTCAATTCATTCATACATGACATATATAATATAATATAATGCATTTCTTAGGCTTTTTTTCTTCTTTTTTTATATTTTAAATGGGCCCTAACCCATTCCTTCTTCTTTGAATGAGCCCTCTTCTCTTATAAGTTACAGTAAGTTACAGGCTACAGCCCAGGAGGAGGACGTCTTTTTCTTTTCTTTTTTCTTTTTTCTTTTTTGTTCCTACTAAAAAAACAACACAAAACGAAGACTATGTAATGTTGTTATTGATGATGATGCTGAGAACTGTGACCCAAACCGTGGCAGTGGCCTGGAAGAACACCAAGAAGGGTAAGGGTTCCTCACCTTTTCAAGGAATAAGGAAAACGACCACCGTAACCCATTTCCTCAAGTCTCCTCATTCTCTCGTCTCCCTTGATCTCCCTGACTGTTGCTTCCCTATCGCCTCCCATCAACTCCAATCTCCTCCTAAATCTTCTTGTAAGTTATCGCCTTCATACATGGATGTTGATTCGTTTTATTTTATTTTATTTTTTTAACATTTTCACGTGCGCAACAGCCAATGATCAGCAGGGTGCTGTTGTAATTGATGGGAAATTCATTTCACAGGAAATCAGATCCACAATTGCTTCCCAAGTTAGGAGAATGAAGGAATGCGTTGGAAAAATCCCTGGCTTAGCTGTTGTTGTTGTTGGCCAGAGGAGGGACTCTCAAACTTATGTCCGCAACAAAATTAAAGCCTGTGAAGAAGCCGGTTTTAAATCTCTTATTACTCAACTCCCCTGTGATTGCACTGAAGCTGCAGTTCTTGATGCCTTGTCAACTTTTAATCAAGATCCCTCTATTCATGGAATTCTTGTGCAGCTTCCTCTACCACAGGTAACACTCTTTTTTTTATCATTTTCTTCACCGTTGTCTTAAGCTTTATTGGGTTCAATCACATTGATAGAAACCTTAAACATAAATACAAGGGTTTCCAGCCGCCACCTAATCTAAATTCTATAAGTGTCCTACTCAGCATCTTGAATTTGTAGATTGGCCAGTGCACCTATTTGGTAGACTGTTTGGTAATAATATTTTTAGTTGTTGTGTATGGAAATGGATTTCATGCAACATCTTGTAAGTAATTTGGCGTTGTGAATAACTTGAAAGTTCTTACGGCACAGCATTTAGATGAGGAGAAGATTTTAAATGCAGTGAATGTAGAAAAGGATGTGGATGGTTTCCATCCTCTAAATATGGGGAATCTTGCCATGAGAGGTCGGGAACCATTGTTCATCCCATGCACTCCCAAGGGTTGCATCGAGTTGTTACTAAGGTCAGGTGTAGAAATTATGGGAAAAATTGCAGTGGTTATTGGGAGAAGCAACATCGTTGGACTGCCCACATCATTGCTACTGCAGGTAGCAGCATTTTTGCATCTAAACATCCGATTTTTATTCAATAATTTTACTGTCGTTCTGATTACTGGTTTCAATTGAACTTTTCGGTAGAGGCACCATGCAACCGTCAGCATTGTGCACGCGTTCACACCGAACCCCGAACAGGTCACTAGTGAGGCTGATATTGTAGTCACAGCTTCTGGAGTGCCAAACCTGGTCCGTGGTAACTGGTTAAAGCCTGGAGCTGTTGTTGTTGATGTAGGAACTTGTCCTGTTGAGGTATATCTTGCATCCTCTTAATGTGCAAAATGGCAAAGTTTTTAATTCCCTGTTGGTCGCACACACACATTCACCAAAAAAGAATATAAAACAGAGAGAGACAAAACTAGCAAACGGACACTCAGGAAACAGTTCTCAATGAAGCATTTCACCGCTATTAGCAAATCACTAAATAAGGCTTGTAATGGATCCAATTTGTCAAGTTGCTGGTTCATTCTTAGGGAGAGGATTGGTGTGATAACTTTTGGTTTCAGATTTCAAGATAAACATGGTGATGGCAGGATCCAAACTTTGACCATGGTTACCGTCTCATAGGAGATGTTTGCTATGAAGAGGCAGTGCAGGTGGCATCAGCAATTACCCCTGTTCCTGGAGGAGTTGGTCCCATGACAATTGCCATGCTTTTGTCCAACACTCTAGATGCTGCTAAGCGAGCATATCATTTCACTTGAGCAGTAATGAGGTGATGCCAGATTCTATGGATGCATAATTTGCCTTGCTAATACATGGTATCGAAGTGATGATTCCTGGAGTATCTTCAGTTACCAGTTTTGTGATCATTTAGAATTTAGTGCTCAAATGACTTAGTCGATTAGGTTTACCACTTGTGTGAAATTTCTGATACTTAGAGAGGAGTATAGGTGCTATCTTTGTTGAATCAAGTGGTTCATTTCTTCACTACCGAAATTTTCATCGCTAGGGTGCTAAATTAGGCAATACAGATTTTTGTAATGTGTATTCCATTCTATTTGTTTACCGGATGTCATTTTTCTCTTTATGAGATGTTATGTAGGGCGCAATTGTGTTGCGTCCAACTACATTTTTTGATGATATGCAAAGTATGTAATATTGATATGCAGAGTATGTAATTTTAATGTATGTAGTGTGCAAGTATGTAATTTTTAAGTGTTTTATTTTCCAAATTTATTATTCCATTAATACTTGTACTTCTAAAATTACAAATTCTATCTCCCGTGTATGTTATGATTACCATCACATTATTTGTTTAAACAAACAAAAGAATTGAACGAACACTGTTTGGTGATATGCTATGATATTTTATATACAATATTTCCTGAATACCCATGCCTAGATTAAACAAGAGGAAGAAAACAGTATGACACATTCATATCTCAAAAGTACAAGTCGATCTGGAAGAGTGTGTTTGTTATTTACTGCCTCTCTTTCTTTTTTCCTTTTTTTTTTTCCTCAATGTGATTGCGATGTTCACAACTATACTGGCCATTTCAATGAACAATGAGAAGCAAATTGAAGTTAACAAAAGAGAAATATTGAATCCAGCTGAGGGGTTAGCTACAGACATTCATCCTCGTCTTGTAAATGACAGCTAAAAGTTTGATATTGCACACTAGCCGCAGCTTGTTCGACAAAACAAATTTGTTGGATGGAATCACTAATACACAAGTCCGTTCCGTCATCCTTCCACTTCATTCGTGGATTGTGCTGGCTCTACAACTGGAGGTATACAATCCACCTTGAAGCGTAGGACCTATTGAGGAAATTGGCTCGAGGTTAGGAAATTGCCATGCAAGATGCTCATGCAGATAACTTATAGTTATTAATAAACTCTCTGATTCTATGTAATGAGTGGACTTGGAATCTAGTCAGATGATTTTGGGTTATGGTATCCTGTTATTCTCAAATACATCGACCACAATATTTCCTCTATTACACAATCCCACCTTCTTAAAAAATGCCGAATAGGAGTTGTCCCAAATCAGTTTGTAGTTTCCAGTCATGCACGTGCAAAAGTTGCCCTGGCAGATTATAGGGCTAAATCAGTGACAGCTTCTTACTCTAATCAAACGCATTGTAAAGCGGATATTTAAAAGCAATAACTCACTTGGTCAGACTCACAACGCCGGTAAGGTAATATCAGCTGGGGAACCACCAACCACGCACAATGTACATACAAGTAGAAAATGAGCAAAGGAAAAGAGAAAACAAAAGAAAAGGCAAACAAGTAAATCCTTGCATCAAAATTCCACTATGGAGCATGGATAGGATTATGTAAGGAAACGAAGTGATGCTATTACAGTATACAGTTAGTATATAACTTACCGTCTTCTGTCCAGAAGGACTAGTATGTTCCACACTAAATCCAATATCCTGACACGAATCAATGTGAAATTTAGTGAGATGGTATAAAGGAAGAATGGTTACACAAACTTTTACAGCTAGGATATTCTAATATAGAAGTCAAATCTAGTAGGCAATAGGTTCACCATCAACTGAGAGGAGAATGATGCATTTTTTATGATATGAAACTTCATAGAGATTGTATTATTTACGTATGTATAGAGATAGCTGAAGTAAGCTCCCCCTCCTAGAAGATTATCCAGGCCTAAAGTCATTCACAATTTCCTCAATCATACCCCCTCCCCTCTTCCAGTACAGCTATATTGCTCTTCTCTATTCTCTCTCCTTAACTACCCGTAACAAACTCATAACCGTTTTGCCTACATGGCAGATTCCCCTTTCTCCAACTTATTCCTACGTACATAAGTTTTAATGGGCTTAGGTAGTATGGGTTGATCACTAGGAGAAGTGCTAACAGTGCTAACATTTTATGATCACGCTGATCACATTGCTTATTCCAAAGGCAAGGACACAATGTGATCACAGTTTAAATAAGGGGATGGAAGACACCGAATTCCCATTTCATAGAAAAATAAGCATACATTAAAAATGTGAACTCTAGATGTCCTAAAAGGTCACCCATTACTGTTAATACAAACAGAAAATATGATGCTGTCAGAGGTGAACTCCTTCATCAGAGTATCCAGTTTAAATCATACTAACAACACAACTTCCATATTGTTTATACCAAGCACAACAAATAAGCTTACAACTAAAGTGCAAGATTTAGTAAAGAAAGATAATACCCTATTGACGTAGGAAAAGGGCAGGCCTGCAGTGGAGTCAGGAAGAAAAGAAAGTTCATATTCAAGAAGTCAGTCATAAAACAGAGTTTCAGAAATATACCAGGTTCATCTTGCCTTGTATCAAACAGAATTCCCAAGCAAGATAAGAATTTATTGACTCCACCGGCAATGAAACCTAGTAAAGTAAGCAAGTACTGGTGTCACAGGATAGGAGAAGTTAAAGCTGAGTAATAGAGAAGAGATTTAAATATAAAGGGGGACAAATGTTCTAAAAATCAAAGCCAGCCATCTACCAACTAAAGTTTATTCCTGTCTGAATTGAAAGAACAATCTCTAATTTAAGAATTTCCTGCTGCAGTCTTGGATATTTGTATTTGTAAACTAAGAGCAAAAGAATCTAGAAGGTAAGTTTGAGATCTTTATTTTTCCTAAACAACTAAAAAAACTTCAGCAGTTTGCATTGCCATTCTGAAGGTTTAGAGCGTGCAATAATGAGAATATAATTTTATTATATTTTCAACATTGGATAGAAAGAATTTGAGTTAATCAGAAGCCACTGCAAAATATCAGATAACTTTCTCGTTCAACAACTATGTCTATTTTATTGATGGACTTCCGGAAAGTATCTTCATGAATTTTAAAGTCTCAAAGCCACAGATAAGGGTATGATTGCAACAAATCATCCCTGGCCCTCAATCACTAATTTTCAGTCTTATTTCTGACATCACATTATACATCCATTCACAATAACATCCAGATCTGCTTTCTGCATGTACTATCCAATTTATGTTTGTTTATTTACCTACAATTGTCATTACAAGAACATAACATAGATATGAAAGTTGAAGATGGTGAAGCAGCGAAATTGACTAAATCAAACCTCCATCAATGAAAACAAAAACAAGAGACACACGTTCATGCACAAGGAAACTCCTATTGTCACGGAGTTGTTAATGATTAGAATAATATAGAAAGCATACCTCATGGGTTTTCCCAGCTGGAATGGTCATCTCCTTGAAGTCATCATTTTTCCTGTTATGAAACAAGTTTTAAATTACAAGGATAAAGCATTCCAATGAAAATGGCAACGATGACTTGGAAGAACTTCCACGAGAATTTACCTAGCTTCCAGTGCACCAGCAACCTCTGCTGAAATAAAGAAGGGAGAATTCGCAAAGACCTCACTGACAAAAGTAAAGGGAAAATGCATAAAAATGGATAGAATATATTCAAAGACAGATTGAATTGCAAGCACCATTGTTCAAAGACATTGATATGCTACATTAACACACAAGGTACCACAAGTGCCAAGCCACTGATCGATTTCAGAAGATAATAATACTAAATGGTTAAACTAAGTCAAGTTTTGAAGCAGTTAAGCAGAATGGATATTCAAGTGAATTATTTGTTAACTTTTGATTCTAGATTCCCTTGTCTGCACCAAAGTTAAGTATCAAACATTACAACTTAGGACAATTGATCTCAAAATGCCATGCAAGGGATGTAAAAAAGTTTATTCTAAAACTGGGAATCTAGAAATTATTTCTATAATTGCAGCTTCTACAAAGTTAGAGATAATGTGCACCAGAAAGAACTTCAGTTGCAATAGGTTTTGAATATTTTACTCATCATGAAAGCAAGTTTTCTGCATTCTCTCCATTTCCCCTATTTACAGATTGATATTTGATTCCATGCATACAGAAATGGAAATAGGATAGGGGGTTAGATATCCCACAATGTCATTCACGATGGTGATGGTGGCCAATGGCAGAGTGAGAAAGTGGACCTTTTTTGTGACCTGCGGTGGAAATTATCTTATGCTAAACAGAACACCAAATTGATACTCCTTTGGTATAACATTAAAAAAAAACAAAAGTTGTTTCTAAAGGAAAATGACTGATTTTGTTTCAAATGATAGTCAACATGAGACAGAGAAAAGTAACTTGAAGCATATGCTCAGTTGCCTAACCTTAATTCCTCACTTTCTTCTGTTTGGTTTCTTTTGTTACATCAAACTATTAGCAACAACTATATGTTAACATCAGCAATCAAGTTGTGAATTAGAAAATAATCAATATTCAAGTGCGAAGATAACTTTTGACAATAGTTTTGCTTAAACCATGGCTAGGAATGATAGGGAAAAGCAATTGTATGCCTGCACTCAATATATTGTTTTCTCTTCCCATAATGATGAGATTAACTGTTTACAGGATAATTGCTACTTCTGCTCCCAGTAGTCCTTAATAGTTTCCGAACTGATAGCACTTCTAGATTGAACAAGCAACTGACCTCCCATTCCCAATTCCGAAATAGAAGAAAATAAAGGTAACATTCTGTCTGTTTGTGTATCGTCAAGAAATAATGAATGAAGGCCATGGAATAGTACCTGATGAAGGCTATGAATCTTTCAAACTCATGCTTGTACACATCAACTGCTTGTTCCAACACAGTAATATTATGCCCGTTTCTGCCCAAATAAAAGCAGAAAGTACAGTAAGACCCAAAAGTGCATAGTAAAGTACCATGGAGTTGTATTTCACATAAATTTTGCTTACACATTACTAGCCTCAAACCTCCCCCATGACAGTGAAAGAAGCAGCCGAATCAACAGTACCATCGCCGTCAGGCTGTACAAAGGTGGTCCATAACGTTGTCTCTGCTCTTCCATGGGTCTACAAGTTGAAGATTGAACATAGGAATTCCAATTAATCACTAGAGCAAGTTAAGAACCATTGACATCCAGAAACATATAGCCAATGTAAATAGTAACAAAATGTAGTACGACGCCATGAGCACTAATGGCTTACCCATCATCATCGTTTATTTGGCGCACAAAATCTAGTAAAACCTGCATGAAAAAGAGACAAAGAGAGAAATGAAACCACACACAATAATACACATGGATCAACATACACATAGATAGGAGTGTGCATAGGTAGAAACAAGATAAATTAAACAAACTTATGAACTCCATTTGAATCAGATCAAGCAAGATAATAGTAATTGAATTATTCGGAATGAAAGTATCACACATACAATATGAAACATTCCATCAAGCAAAACTATTTTGGAAGGGAAAAAAGAAGTTAAGAGGAGCCTAAAGAGGCACTCAGCAGAAATAAAGGCAAAAGGAAAGGTATGGATGCAAGCTGCTATGTCTTATTTCTCAAGCAAGCAATGAGAGGGAGCAAAAAAGATCATACCTGTGGAACTCCAACCAGGTACTTTACAAGGGTTTTGTATACACCTGTTGCAGAACCGAGCAGAGCCAACTGTCTCCTCCTGAAATGACATCAATTTCCAAACTTATTAGAGAAATACAGTCTATTTCATAATCAGCAATTGAACCAAGATGTCTCACCTATCCATCTGTTGTCTCCACAATAGAGCATATCGATCTCGTATGCTTCCACCTGAACTGACCAAAGCATCAACTTCTGCTTGCTTATTCCTCTCTGACCGTTCCTTTTGTTGTCTAATGAGTGTCCCTCGGAAATCTTGAGGCATGTACGTCATAACTAACAGCACGTTTGAACAGATACATTAGTTAACTGTGTTATCATTATGGCGACGGAGATAAAAACCCTTCAATCTCATGGAACTGTTCATCATCATCATCCATACACTGACAGAATCAACATAAACCCTTGGACATTGTACTCTCTCTCTCTTCTCCGCATTTAACTTGCTCAAAAGATATTGAAGCGTAATAAAATGGCCGTAGAGAGAATGAGCAATAATATAGGACTCTTTTTTTTCATAGGCAACAAATATGGTGAAAGCATTCTAATTGAGAAAAATGATGCCCCAAGGGTGACGGATGTAGAGAATAAACCTGTATTGAATACACGATCCGAATTTTTAGATTGGAAAGACTCCAGTGTCATCAACAAGCTTTGAAACTTGTCTCTGAGACGGGTAAAAACAGTGGCAAGTTGGGCACAATCAGAAGTCGACGGCTGCTGAAGCTGCAATGTTTAGATGAAAATGTGGAATGAACAAATCAACCAAAAGGAGACATGAAAATGTAGTGATTTCACCAAAAGAAAAAAAAAGTTGTGGAAATTCATTTGGGAAACAGAATAGCTTACTGGTGAGGGCCAGTTGGATTGTTGAAGCAAATATAAGATTTCTTCAATGTGTTCACGATTTTTCCACATATTCTCGTCTATTTTATGAGGAGGATCCCGCTCCGTTTCTTCTACCAACAACCTTTCATCTAAACGATAAAACCGTTGAGTATCTAAAGGATAAAATCAAAATAGGTGTTGGCATTAGCGTAGTAGCAGTTGGTAATAAAATAAAATAAAAGACCTGGAGAGACAGGAGGAGAGTGGTTAAGCAAATCGAAGGCTATGGAGCGAATCTGAGAGGAAACACGAGAGACGTCG
>JANIMX020000143.1:785452-795751 GCA_024582655.2 Erythroxylum kunthianum | reverse complement strand
AGAGAGCTGGATTTTTCTCTTTCCCGTTGCAGTGAGTACTAAGTAATGACTAGTTTTTCATACCTTACAATCATTCAATGAATCAATCAATAAGTCATTTATAAGGGTAATGAAAAGCTATATAAAACTATACAAGATGAGGTAGGGGAAGGACTTACCAACGCCTTTTCTTCAAAGTCGTTTTATTTAGTAAAAGCTGATGTTATAAGACAATTATGTAGTGTCACTTTCATTTAAGTAAGCCTTTTTTCTCGTTTCATCTCCTCCCTCTTCCAACCTTGTTCACAAGGTCAATCCGAGGATATGTCTGCAAATCATATTATTCCTATATAACTTCTTACTCTTCATTATCTGGCCACTGTATTAATATTTGCACTGCTGCTAGGTTCTTTCTCTTATGCTAATTTTTGATCTAAAACATCGATTGAACCTTTAGACATTGCCGTCAATGCATCGACTGAAGTGATAGGGTGAATCTGAGATGATGCAAGAACTTCTAGCTTATAAATCAATTTACCAATTTGAACAACTATTTTGAAAGGACCAAAGAGTAGTCTGATACATATGTACTTCTCTTTTAAGAGCACTATGTTGTTTGTAGGGCCTATCTCCTATAAAAATTTTCTTATGAATCTTCCTCTTGTCAGCCACTCGTATCATTCTTTGTTGAGCTCTATGCATGTGGAACTGAATTAGTTGCAAAGCTTTTTCCCTACCGACCAATGCTTGATCCTACTGTTAGCAATTTTGAATCACCTGCAACATATGAAATGTGCAATGGTGGAGTACAACCATATAATGCTTAGGATGAGAGTGTTGAATTGCTGAATGAAAGGTAGTATTATACCACCATTTAGAAAGCTAACAATTCCATTATTGAGGATGGTTACTAACCGCATCAGAAGATAAGTGCTAAGAGTTTGAGTCAACTCTTGTGGTCACCTTTCGTAGGATGATAGAAAGTAGATATTTGTAAAGATAACTTGCATCCTAAGAATGAGTTTTGTCAGCCATAGTCGAGTGTTTGCACTGGCCCACTGGATACCAAATGATACAATTGAATTGGAGGAACTAGAATCTAGAATTGGGAATTTCTGGAAAACTTGTAGCGAGGATACAAAGAAGAGAGATAGAGAGAATGATAGTTAGAGGAAGTTTGGTTTGTTTCAGTTGATTTCTCCTTTATCGTTGCAGCGACTGTTAACAACTAGTTTAATCGTTATTATTACCTGACAACCAACCCCTCTATCCTTATTACGTGTAATGGAAAGCTATATAAAATTATACACGAGACGTCGGGGAAGGATTTAGTTAGCAATGCCTTCCTTTGATTTCACTGTAGTTTCTGTTGGTACCTCTATATGACTGTAGGTAGCTAATATACATAATGCCATATTTTGACGAAAGCATCTGGATTTCTTACCTGTGCTTAACTCAAAGTGAACTAAATATCAACATGACTGCTCCTGTATTTTGCTGCCATACTATCATTAACTTACTCAGGCTTGGAATTTACATGATCATTTACAATGTTCAGTATGTTCCTAAGGTGGTAAGCCAACTTTCTGCTCCTACTTTCTAATATTGTCTTCTATCTAGATCTGTTTGCCCTTACTTTTACAACGTGATTAACAACTATTTATGTTGGGATACCTGCAGAAGATGCTCAAGTATGATCCAGCTGAACGAATCTCAGCCAAGGCAGCTCTTGATCATCCCTATTTCGACACCCTTGACAAATCCCAATACTGATTCCATTTCCTCCACTTTTGAATCTTGTCTTATTTTCTTTAATGCACCGAGACTATAGTGTATAAGTTGTTTTGTTCATCAACTTGGTGATTAAATACGTAGATTTTGAATCCTTGCGCGTACTACCTTTTCGTTTACATTCACATTCTAAACAAGTGCCTGTGAAGGAAATTAAGAAAATTTTGGAGTGGATGGTAATGCTCTTTTATTAAGGTTTGCTGAAATTTGAATTCAAGGAATTCGTGATTTTATTAGCTAAAATTTGGGTTGTTTTGAAAATTTTAAATTTAACATTCTTTTAAAATCATAATTATTTGAATTTTCTTAATATATTGTAATACTATAAATTTTAATAATAATCTTTATTAATTGTTGCCATATAATAAATCTGATTTAGAACAAAAATAAGAAAAATTATAGAGATCATTTGTTCTTCAAGGGTCTTTTTTCTCTAGGGACATTTGGTACTTGATCAGATTCAAATGCCCTTGGAATTTGAACTCTCATCAATATACATGGACAAAAATGGCAACCCAATTCAGCTAAAGTAGTTAACCCATGTATATGCTGACACATAGAAAATACCTTCCTGACTTATAAAAACGATAAATATCTTAAGAAACTCATTTTCTGCTTCGTTTCTGAGCTTGATCACCATCTGAAACCATCCAGTAGAAGATATGCCAGTTTCTATTGTTCCTGTTTACTCATTTTCTAAACCAAAAGTTCCTTTATTTCATTTCGATCAAGTCGAGTTCAAGGTACTCTTTGTCATGCAGAGAAGTATTTTACATTTGAGCCAAATGTACGGTGAAGCATTGCTCAAGGGTAAAGCCTTCAAGGGAATGGTGAATGTTGGCAGTAATTCAAACCAGTCAGCCATGGTAGAGTAACCAAGAGATCGCATGGACGAGTTTCCACCAGAACAAATTCCATTTTGAATTTCCCAGAAGCCACAGTTTCTCACCTGAAATGTCAACAGTCACATTCCTGGGAACAAGCCAACCAGCCTCATTTGTTTCAAAGGCTAATAAAGCCTGCATTTGTTTGTTCCAACACAGACTGCACACTCATCCGTATTTCCTTCTATATGGGATAGACAATGTGTGATCCTATCATTGACAACATCCTACAATATCAACCAACTGAATTAAGCGTTGAAAGGCAAGGAGCCTTGTGAAACTAATTTCGAGATCACATTGTATATAATATGCAACGCATAATAAATCACATACCACGAGTAGCTCGTGTAAGCCAAGTGGTGCAGTAATGAGATAAGGGACTCCAGGGTGCTCCTTGGCAGCTTCAGCAGTTAAGAAAGGAATATCCTTTCAAATAACAAATAGAAAACTTTTAGTTGACTTGTTATAGGGACAGACAGTATCTCTTCTTTGACTTCCTTCAATATCTCTTAAAAGGTAAAATTTGAGTTGGCTTCAAGTAAAATGAAAGTCAAAATAGACTTTGGGAATCAAATTAAACAAATTTGAAGGAGTAACTTAGAGTACTATTCCAAGCAAAAAATGACGTACTTGGTGCCAATGCCTCCCGGGGAAGAGGAAAAATGGACTAACAATTACACGATTTGCCCCCTTTTCCACACATAAATTGAATGCATCCCTTATCGAAGGTTCTGCCAACTTCCACTCGCATATGATAGACAAAAGTTTGTAGCTCTCACTTACGGATTAAAGGAAAAAAACTATATGGTAAAATAGAGATGACACGTACCATATGAGCAGGCTCTACAATTGAGTACCCGGTTTTATCTCTGAACATGGCCACGAACCCATCTGCCACTCCACAAAATTCACAAAACCCATGAACCGTAAGAACACATACCAAACAAAAAACGAACAAAGTTGCAGTCTTTATTTAGCTCACTCAGCATAAGATTGGATTCTCTACGCCTCGACCCATGGTCAACGATGATGACGCCATCGTTGACAGAAACCCTTGCTGTGTTCCTCCCAGGGGTTGAGCACAATATAGTGGATAGACACTTGTCCTTTGAAGATCCTTTTTGAAATTTGGAGAAATTGATAGACAATATAGCTGTGTTCCTCCCATGTTTTCTCAAGGGGAGACTGTAATCGCATCAGAGAGAACAGTAATCAGAGAAAGACAGAGAAATGTTGAGGCTAAGATTCGATATGTATTACCTTGAAAGAGTATTTTGAGCTGCGAGAGACAAGGACTGTGAAGGCATTTGTTAAAGCTAATGGAGCGGGCGAAAGGGAGGGTGAGGGAGGAGAATGGACTATGGAGAATGCGTATCTGCAGAGGCATACCTGGTAGGTGTGTTTGACTTTGAGGACACCAATCTCTGTGCCATTGGTATCACAATCATGCCAAAGGATATCCAATTGGGTAGGCGGATCAGCGGCGATCGTGTCTCTGTTCTCCCAACCCTAATTGGGAAAGAATTGTAGCATCGACACGCAGATGGGTGGAGATTCTTATTCCCGTTTTAACCTTCAGGTTTCGCTTGAATTTACATATCAACATGTGGCAACGTGTCGAATGATAATCGGAGAGCAAGCGCAAGGAAAGCTGTTTGGCTTCCATCGGGGACAAAGCAAAAGAAGAAGCCACGTGGTTCGTTCGTTCGGTGTCATTTGGATCTTGAGCTTTGACATTTCTAGGAATTTTGTTGTAATTTGGATCATTTGGAAACAACCTTCTTACTAGTTAAGAGTAAAATTGCGTATTATTAGACCTCTTTAAATCCTACGCAGAAATAATTTTTTTACTAAATATTGTTGTTATTGTTTATTGTAATTTGCTATTCAAGTCAATTAAATTTTGCAAATTCAAATTGATTTTGAACTTATGGTTGAAAAAATATTAGAGAAAAATGAATTTGATTAAAAAAAATTAAGAGTAAGTTTCTAACCTTTTTAATATTTGATATACAAATATTTAATAATTTTGAGTTTTAATATCTTAAAAATAGCATTTAAATTAAGAATAACCTTCTAACCTTTATAAATTTTGATATATTGAAGTATAACCCCTTTCACAAAACTCTGCAGCGTCGTCGTTTCATGCCTCAATTTGGTCCAGAATATTCGTTATCTCTCAGCGTCGTCGTTTTTGTCTATTCTCCAAACGATTTATTTATTGTCCTTCACTATTAATATTTATATTAATCAAATTTTAAATAAATAAATAAATAACTTAGACGACTAAGTATATCATGTGCCTACCCCAAATTTTACTTATTGTTAAGATCGATATAAAAGAAGTCTTTAATTTGATTGAATGGGATTTCATTTTAAGCACTCTCAATACATTTGGCTTTCTAACATCCTTCACCAAGTGTACATGAGAATGCATAACTATTCCCTCCTCTATACTCATCCATGTTGAAGGCTCTCATCTTTTTAGAACTCAGCCAAGGAAACCTGAAAGAAATTCTTCACTAGAATGCTCTCACAACCCCCTTTCTTTACCTCAACATTATTGAAATGGAAGTTCTCAATCTCATCATCCTCAACCTTTTACAAAATGGAGTTTCTTTCAAGTAACCATAGGAAATGTGCAATCACCAATTTAGTTCCACTCTTATGCTGAAAACCTTCTTTTTTGGCCACGCTGATCACTCCTCAAAAGTATTCATGAGAGCTTTAGACCTATTTTCAGACTTATCAGGTCTTCAAATAACAAGAACAAGTCAAATCTCTTTATTTCTGTCTACTCCCACAATCTAACACCCTCTTCAGATGCAATGTGAAATTCCTTTGTACTTTGTACCTATTACATATTTGAGGATTCTTATTATCTCCTCAAACTCACAAATGTTGATTATCAATAGATAAGGTAATCATCCATCTTACACACCTAGTAGTCTATGTACCAACTAAGCCAGGTTTAAGACTTTTATCAAAATTTAGCACTTCTTGGAATGTTTTCCCACTAGAGTCGAGAAAGACTGAAATATAATAAATAGGTCAACTCAAGTTTTTAGTTAAAAAATTTAAGGCAAGAATAATCATCTATAAAAGTGACATAATATTTAAAACAGAGTGGAGGAATAATTGGATTCGGACATCAAATATTAAAGTAAACAACAGAAAAAGGGCGACTCTCTTTTACAACTAGGAGGAGAGGGAACTCTATGATACATTCCTAACTTTTGACAAATCACATTCTAGTGAAGACAGGCTAGACAAACTGAGAACTAATTTCTTTCATAATGGGTGACCAAAATGATTGTACTCAAAGAGAGGGTAAGTGTCAATTGTACAAGTGGATAGTGAAGGTGTATGCCCAGAGAGGTAATATAGCCCTTGATACTCAAGTTTGGTATGTTCATTCTTCAGATCCTGGATCATCTTATATCTAATTTTATGCTCATTTCCCTTTGTAAAGGTAACCATTCTTATACTCTTCATCCTATCTCTGATTTCATATCTTATCGTTCTTTATCTCCTTTTAGTATTGCATTTGTTTTCACATCCTATGTTCATGTTTCTAAAACAATGGCTGGCTCATTTTGGATGGAGTACTGCTATGTTAGAGGACATGTCCGCTCCATTAATCGCCTTAAGGAACACATCATTGCAAAGGCTGCACTGAAATATTTGGGTTGACTACAAGGACACCTCTCTATTGGCAAAATAACATTAATCACAAAGACCTTCAAGAGGAAGTCTACATGGAGCAACTTCCTGAACTTGTTGCTCAAGAGAGTATGGTTACATATGTTAACCATTCTATAGCCTCAAACAATCTCCTCGTGCCTGATTATAGAGACTCTGTACAGCGTACTAGAGTTCAACCTCAAATGATGTCAATAAGACCACTCTCTTTTAGCATCAGAGGAAAATATGGACTCATTCTTATAATCGCCTAAGTGGATGACATTATACTCACTAGATGTGATTTAGGTGACATTGTTACGCTAAATACCTATTTACAACAACAATTTCAGAGACAACACTGTGGTCTTCTACAATTTTTTCTTGACATTGAAGTAGCATGATGTAAGGAAGGGATTTACCTCACATAAGAATACGCTCTATATCTATCACAAGAGGATGGATTATTAGACTCAAAGCCAGCAGACAATACTATGAATCTGAACGTGAAACTTCTACCGAATTTAGGGGAGTTCTTTTTTGACCCAACGAGTTATTGGAGATTTGTAGGGAAACTGTTGTACTTAACTGTCATAAGACCAGGCATCGCATTTCCAGTACATGTTTAACTGTTATAAGACCAGGCATCACATTTCCAGTACATGTGCTGAGTTAATTCATGAGTAGTCCTGGGGTTGAGCATTAGAAAGCAGCACCTCATATTATTCAAAACATCAAATAGGCTCCTGGACAATGTCTTTTGTATCTTAATCATAGACATCTTGATATCTATTAGTATGCAAATGAATATTATGCTGGTTCACGAAAAAGTAAGAAGTAACACATGGTAACTTGTTTTGGTGTTTTTTTTTTTTTGGTAAGCTGAGTACGAAGTTATGTAAGGGGATCACTTCTGAGTTATTATGATTACATCATCTCTTTGAAGAAATTGATTTTACCCATCAGACAAACAATACAAAAACTATGAAATTGATATGTGACAATTACACAGCACTACATTGCATCCAATCTAGTTTATCATGAAAGACAAAGCCCATAAAATGTGAATTGTCAATTCATTCAAGAAAGAATAATACATAAGGTGTGAGTTACAAAGTTTACTGTCTCATAGACCAGCCCCAGATAGTTGATTTCTTTGACCAATCTTTCAGGGGTTCAAGAATTTTATACATTTGTACGAAGTTGGGTATTGATAGTATATGTACACCATCTTGTGGGGTAGTGTTGAGAGTATAAAATGGAATTTTAGTCTTTTCTATATTCTATAGTAAAATAATATCACTGATAGTGACTTAGGGTTAAGACACCTATTCACTCACTTCTACAGCAATTATTAACTCACTTTAAACAATGGCAACCACTTTGGAATCAGATTCTGCAGGAATAGTACTATGCCCAAGCTACAAGCCATTCCAAGCCAGAGAAAAAACCCAAAATTTATGGGAATGCATAGCCTGTTTTAATCGTAAAAGAGATGAAATTAAGTCACTCCTTGCAATTGGTATTCTATGATGTGTCGTCACTTGTCACTAGTGGTCTAATAGTGTGGTTTATATCTATCCTCCACATGACTTTCTTGTCAACATGATTTTCTTGCCCAAATACACTAGTAGAGATTATAATTCAGAACCAATATTTTAACGTAGTCAAAAACAAAACAGTAATACAAACAAATGATACATGCCATTTGATGCATTCTTAAAAAATTTCAATGCCTTAACAAAATTACCTCCCTTCTCTCCACATCTCTCAACCTGGGTAGATTAGGGCACCCCAAATGCAAATCTACAAATTGCTACACAGACCTAAGATAATGACAGAATCGGTCTGGAAGCAACATAATGATACACAATTAATCACAAATCAACCAATTTTGCAACATGAAAGCATGGTGGAATATCTCTAATACTACTTACAGATATGTTACCTGCTCCTTAGTTGGACCATACATGAACCAGACCATGTCTATTACCAGTGTAAATCTCATTCCGCTCTTCATCATAGAAAAGGGCAGTTATATCTTCTAAAGCCCCCACAACTGTACTTCTTATCATAGAATGAGTCTGCTTTGAACTGCTAGAACTGCTGCTACACTCATCACCCTTGCGACTGCCATTTGTGGCATTTATCTTAGCCAAGCATTTTCCTGTCAAGATATTACTAACATTGATCGATCCAGCTACATCAAAAGCAAAGAATAAGATTAGTAACTCACAATATATATCTGCTACATAACACCGAAGGCAATTTTCAGTTCAATTTGACACATAACATCAATTCTTAAAAAGAACAAACCCCACTCCTTTCTAAAACCTCTACGAGAAGCCCAAAAAGGATTAATACAGCATCAATTTTCATCAGATGTGCCATTCAGCCAATAGTCAAAAATAGATCTGGCTTCCTTTCTTGTCCATATATGATATCAAAATGGTCTTTGTCCTCTATGTAGAAAGCAGTAAGACAAAAGATGAGCTAACACAGTTATTATTGCTTTTAGTTCATTAATTACAAGACCATCATTACATCTACAATAAAAACTGGTTAACAAGGGAAAAGAAACATTAAAATCATGAGTTAGTACCTCCTATAAATAAGTTAGAACACCCCAACAGATAACATCTGTAAATTGTTACGCAGCAAAAGTTGAGCATTATCAAAACTTGTCACGAGATGGATGTAGAATGATTACCAGTTCCTTCCATCCACTGATCATCAGACTCGGCCTTGCAGTAAGAGATTATAAGGTCCTGATCACTTGTTATGTATATGTTATTTGTGTTACAGTCAGGATGCCATAGCAGGTGATCCTCGAATGATGTCACAAGCTCTCCGCGAAAATTCCAAACAGCAACAGTCCTATTTCTGAATGTTAAGAATAACTGGTTTTCGTACAGAAATATAAACGCTGAGGGAGTCATGAATTCTGTTTTTCTAACTTCCATCAACTCAGCATTTCGAACCTGTAGGCAGGAGGTTGCGGTTATTTCACTGAAGAAAGTGAATGGTGTAGGCGAAAAACTAAAGAGATGGAAAGAACATACATCAAGAATCTGAAGATTCTCATTTTCCTGCTTGACAAGAAGTTTTTCATTGAATTGTTCAATGAAGTCAACCTTTTTATTGCGATGAAGGAGATGGTTGAATGCTTTGAGAACTGTGCCGTCCTCTATGGACAAAATTTTAAGAGGAACATGGCCACTTGCTCTATTGAAGATCAATAGCATGATGCCTGGACTGTAGCCAATAGAATTAATAATAACAATGTAAGAGCAGTTATACAACAGATTGAAAATATTAAAGAAAAAATAAGACAAGATATGAGATATATTTCAGGACTCAAACAAGCTTTTTGATAGTTGTCACTTGCCTTACACATCATTTCATGACAAATAGACTTTATGCAACCATTTCTAGTTGAACCACCACCACTACCAACAACAACAATTAGCCTAGTAACTAAAACTACCATTCACAAGCACACATAGTCGCATACACTGTGTGGGTGAGAGAGAGAGGGAGATGGTACCTAATCTTGATCTCTTGTACATGTTTGTCCGAAATAGAGTACAGCATTGTATAGTTTTTGAGATCAAAAACCTTGTAAATGCTGATAAATAAACACAAAAAGTTTAGAAATGATAATCAGAATGTATTTGGGAACCAAATACGAAATGAATTGTAAATGCACCTGTCTTGTGCGGAATAGGTCAGAACCTTTCCATTAACATCATCAAACTCTACAAACCCTGGCCACTTTAAGGACTCAGATTCAAAAAGGGCAAAACCTGCATCTGGTTTGCCCCTTCGGATGTACCTAGCCATTTAAAGTGAAGTTAAGCATTTCATAACATGCAAGACTTAAGATAAAGAGAAAGACCACACCAATAAGAGAAGATGTCAACGCACTCGATTCTTGTTGATCTACATTTCAAGGAGCTGAAAC
>JANIMX020000143.1:683488-693627 GCA_024582655.2 Erythroxylum kunthianum | reverse complement strand
GGTCATTATCTAGATTGTTCTAGAATAGGTGACTCAGCACTGTGAGTTAGCGCTGAGGTGGCCCGGAACACGCTGAGATGTCTCGGTTAGTATTGAGGTGGTCGGGATACGCTGAGGTATCCCGACATATTCTTGACCTATAAATAGGCTAAGGCAAAGCACATTTGGAAGATATACAAATTCTTTCAATATACGAAGCTTTGACAATTGAGAGCGTCTCTCTCTAGTTTCTCTTTTTAAGGGTTTCGTAGAGTTTTGTACGAGTAAAGCTGGCTTAAGTTATGAGAATTTAAGCACCGCACGAGCAAACTTCGTTCAGTGAAATGTGAGTTCGTGACACAGGACCCTGCGGATCAGCATCTCGGTTGTCTGGAGTTGGCTTTTGGACTTATGAAAGTTTATGTTCGTGTGTCTTACGGCTTTGAGCTTTCAGGTCCACCCCCATTGGACTTCGACTTACCATTTCTTGCATGCTTTTTTAATAATTTTATTTTAATTTCGTAACACCCCACCAAGAAAAGTTCATGAAATGTCCTGAACGCCCCATTATTTTCAAGCTAACATCATCGTATGTTACGGTTGTATACGAAAATTTAATCCTATATCACGAAGAGGACATAGTTAATTGGCAAAGAATTCTGCAGTTGTACATCAGCCAGAACTAATGCATTTTAATATTATAACTTAGATTTTGTCAAGTTGAAAGATAAAAAATTGCTTAGATTTCGTTCTTTTATGAAATAGTATGTAATCTTTTGTCCAAAGTTTTGCCAAAAGTTCTTTAGGGTCAGTCGTTCCAAACTCCATTGAAGAATTTCCTAATCAGGGAAGAGTTCAATGCAGTAAAAGAAGCTCACAGGACAGCTTACTAAATTTATTAAACAGAAAAGAACTATTTAACAAGCAATAAATACAAGTGCCCTGAAGTTGTGGACCCTATAGAAAAGGTGGCATTGCCATGCCAATGTCGCATAATAGCCAGCAGCAAGGACCGAAACGATATGTACATGATCATGACAGGAGGAGGAGGAGGAGTTCTGTTCAGCTGACTTGTTTTGGAAAAACAAAATCTGAGTATTAAAAGAAGCAACAATAAGAATAATGACGATCTTATCGTTCCTCTACACCATTGAACAGCTCGATCCAAGGAAAAGAAAATGATTAAGGAAAAGTAAAAGATGGGACAATGGTTATGGAGTGTGAGTACGTACTTTGGTGGTCTCTGCTCTGCTCTGCTCTGATCTCTAATAATTGCGGCTTTATAGAGTTCCGTGCCCAACATCCGCAAAGAGCCTTCTTCTTCACATCCCACAACT
This sequence comes from Erythroxylum kunthianum, assembly GCA_024582655.2. Classification (NCBI taxonomy): domain Eukaryota; kingdom Viridiplantae; phylum Streptophyta; class Magnoliopsida; order Malpighiales; family Erythroxylaceae; genus Erythroxylum; species Erythroxylum kunthianum. The sequence continues at coordinate 692,311 of JANIMX020000143.1, read as the reverse complement.
TTGACCAACTCACCATACTTTTGTACTCTACGAGACTAGAAGGGTCATCCTATTTTCCCTCCTTATTAACGATATTGCCACGCAACTACTAACTGAAAAGCGAAGTTACAGGTTAGCGAATCCATTATCGTAACTGCGAGATCAAAGACTCGATTTTTATTTGCTTTTGATTGACCCATTACGTGTGGAAGATGGAAATCGACATTCTGATGGTTTCCCATCTTGGACGTCAAATGGTTTGAGAAAACATTGCATAACGGGAGGTTCAATAAGAAGAAGAAGGTGATGTGTTTTGTGATGTGAAGTTCATTACTTTGATGGAAAGTTTCAGGTCTCGATCTTCAAAGTCATCAACAGTAAATTACTTTGCTTTTCTCTTCTTTTTTTTCTTCTGGCAGGATGGCGTGACATAGCAGAGTAACATTCTTTATCGGAAATCACAAACGCAAAAGTAACGTCAAAAGACATAAAAGCAACAGAAGTAACGAGCTTGGTTGGAATCTCTGTTTGTTTCTGCCTTACTTTAGTAAATCAATTATCATTGTAAGGCCATTTACGTAATGTTAAGTCATATTCCCTCCCAGCATTATTTTGTCACACTCTTCTCTCTCTTTCTTTCACAGGAAAGACAGGTTTGAGGTCGTTTTGTTTGGTGAAAGGAAATAAGTAAAAGGAGAAGAGAAAATATGGTGTCTGAAAGCCTCCTTTCCTCTTCCAAGCGCTCACCAAGTCCTAAGTTCTCCAACCCCTTCACAACTCGGTAGTCTTATCTCTTCATCTCCTCACGTAAATGCGTATGTATGCTTCATGGTTTTGCTTAATTTGGGTTGCAATTAGAACATGGAGTAGAGATCTGTATCTCCACTTGTTCCTAACCATTTTCTTTGCCAGGACCAGTCTCATCAGCATCCTTGTATTGTATCTTCTTGCTCTTACCCACCTAAAATCTATTCGTTTATCAAAAACTAAAGCTTCCTTTTTTGTTTTTTTTTTTTGGGATGAATCGAGTACACAAGGCTCTGTGATAAAACAGTGCTCAAGTTTAAAACTTCCATTTCGACGAGTGAATGAACAATATAAGCCACAATGAGCATCTGATTAGTCTAAAGAGTTGAGAATTCATGAGATATAAATCCATCAAGAATCTAAATGATTTCTCAAATGGAACATATCTCTCAGAGTCCATCTTTATCAGATGATGAAACTTCAATGATGATAATGAGGTGGAGGATCATAATTTATCATTCCCAGACTGTTCGTGTGCAATATGAAGTTTCTTTCTTTTCTGTGTCAAATTTCATTAACCAATAGCTAATGTCTGTTCACTTCCAAATCGTGAAATAGAATAAAATATGCATAGTTTGAATCTCAGTTACGATCTTAATTTATAATCACCCTGGCTAGATTGCTTACTTTACTTGTAAAAAGGCCTCATTAGATCTTCCTTATTTTGGATGTAGTATCTTTTCGGATGTTGCTGGGGACATTACAATTGTGGTGGATGGCGAGTCTTTTCTGCTGCACAAGGTAGGGAGCTAGTTTCATCACCTTTTTGCACCACTCCGCCTGTAATGCAATTGATACGGGGCCTCGGCACCTATTCAAGCAATGTCTGAAAGTTAATTAATTCCCCTTGTTTACTTCAGTTTCCACTTGTTTCCCGAAGTGGAAAGATACGGAAGATGGTTGCGGATGCCAAAGACTCTAATCTATCCAAAATTGAGCTACAAAATTTACCTGGTGGTCCACAGACGTTTGAACTTGCCATGAAATTCTGCTACGGGATGAACTTTGAGATCACAACTGCAAATGTTGCTCAACTGCGCTGTGCTGCAGAGTACTTAGAGATGACTGAATACTACCGGGAAGAGAACCTTATTGGCTGCACAGAGACTTATCTGAATGAGATTGTAGTTCAAAGTTTTGTGAAGTCTGTGGAAGTCCTGTCCAGTTGCGAGATGCTTACTTCGATAGCAGAGGAGGTGGGAATTCCAGACCGGTGTGTTGAGGCCATTGCCATCGATGCTTGCAAAGAACAGCTAGTGTCAGGTTTGTCTCGATTAGAATGCGACGCTGACTCTACCGAACTTAAAAGTGGTGCTGTTGAACGGTGGGTTGAGGATCTCTCTGTACTAGGAATTGGCTATTATCAAAGAGTTATTTGTGCCATGGGTAGGTTAGGTGTCCGATCGGAGAGTATCGTTGCCTCTTTAATGCATTATGCTCAGACAGCACTCAAGGGTATTGGGAAATTTCAAATATGGAATCCAGCAAAGAACAAGCCAAGTCCTACCAAGGAGGAAAACTATCAGAGCATGGTTGTTGAGACTCTCGTGAGTCTTATACCAACAGAGAAGTCATGTACCATCCCACTGAGTTTTCTCTTTGGGATGTTAAAGATGGCAATCTTATTGGAAGCTGATGTTGTGTGTAGACTTGAGCTGGAAAGGAGAATTGCTTTTCGGCTAGAAATGGTTACACTTGATGATCTTCTTATTTCCTCAGTCCGGAGTGGGGATTCAATGTTTGATGTTGATACTGTCCATCGGATACTAATTAATTTCCTTCAGCGGGTTGAGGAAGAGGAGAACGAAGACTCTGAATATGAATCTGAAGTCCTCGGTTCTCCAAGCCATGATTCTTTGTTGAAAGTAGGAAGGCTTATTGATGCATACCTTGCAGAAATTGCTCCTGATCCATATTTAAGTTTGCAGAAATTCATTGCTTTGATTGAGATATTACCGGACTATGCTCGGGTGATTGACGACGGGCTTTATAGAGCTGTTGACATATATCTGAAGGTATTGCTATCATCCTCAAATGATTCAATGCTACAAAAAAAAATCTGACAATTTGCTTTTTATACTTGTATTGAACCTAATCTACATGTCGTCGACTTTATATTAACCTTCATTTCTCATTTTCCTTGTCTAGGCCCATCCAGTGTTGAATGAATATGAATGTAAAAAACTTTGCAAGTTCATAGACTGCCAAAAGTTATCTCAAGAAGCGTGCAATCATGCTGCTCAAAATGATAGACTGCCGGTGCAAATGACGGTGAGAGTTCTTTATTTTGAGCAGATTCGTCTGAAGAATGCATTTTCTGGAAGTTCTGGTGATGGGTTCCAATCACAGAGGATAAGCAGTGGTGTTCCAAGTGCAGCTATGTCCCCACGTGATAATTATGCTTCTTTACGGAGGGAAAATCGGGAGCTTAAACTTGAAATATCAAGGATGAGAGTGAGGTTGAGCGAGTTGGAGAAGGAGCAAATATGTATGAAGCAAGGGATGAGAGATAAATCAACAAATGGGAAAACATTCTTAACCTCAATCTCCAAAGGGATTGGGAGGATTGGAATCTTTGCTGCTCCATCAGGGGCAAGACGGCAGAAATCTGGTCGAAAGTCTCGGGGATCGGAAAACAAACAGGGTAGGAGCCGAAGGTATTCTGTGTCTTAGCTTAGTTATCCAATTACAGCTGGTAGTGTACATGATTCAAGATTTTGGAGATATATTATGCATTTGAACATTATGCCATGACTCAAAGGCACCGCATTGAGAGCCATCTTTTGTTCCCAAATTGATTCTATTAGTTTAGTTTAGCAAATCATAAATTAGAATACACGACATCACTTTCTTGTTAATGGAAATGAAAACAAAGAAGTTCTACACTCCTATCAAAGTAGATGAAGAAGTATATCCAACATTTCAACTAAAGCCACAAAATTTTTGGTTAAAAAGCCCCTGTTTAGCATGCATGTTGCCAATGTTTGTGATATAAAGTGCCGGAGATTTGGAAAGAGAAGCTACCGATCGTCAACCATTATTCATCTGAGAACATCAACATGGTAAGATGTAGAAAAGAAAAAAGACAAGTTAAAGCTTCCAACTTTTGATCCGAAGAACGGTATCAGACTCATCATGCAGTACTACTTGCTGTTCCAAGGAGAAGTTTTCGGATCTGCAGCAAGGAGCAAATCTCCATGAGAACAATTTCTTTCCCACTTGAATGTTTTTGCCTCAGCGGCCTAGTAAATTGTCTTGTTTTTGTTTTGATGTTCATTCCTAGATTCTACACATCTGGATTTGCATCCCACGTTGTATCTAGTAGACAGAAAATGGAACAATTGAACTGATGTTCTGTTGGTAAAGAAGCTTTACCTCCGGCAGTTTCTGTCTGAAAAGGACATCTAGTCTTGCATCCAAAGTATTCTCGCAAACTATCTTCCCGTCCTGTGAAGCCAACACTACACCACCAGAGCTTCACAACAATTACCAGAATAAGAGGTTAGAAACTACAGATGAAGGTAAATAATGGAAGGAATTATCCAATTACCAGTAAGGAGCATGCGAATCGGAAGAAGATGGAGCTGGTGGGAGATAAACTTGTTTGTCAATGGAAAGCTTGGGAGGTTGAACTTTGAGTTTCTCAGCATACTCTTTCTTTGCTTCTTCCACAACAGATTCTACCAGGTTTCGATCCGCCTCTCTGCACCGGAGCAACACCGCAGGTTCCTTAAGCCTAAGCAAACTCTACAAATCACCATCATCATCGTCAACACAGAAACTGATCAATCTTTGAGATTATGAGACAGTAAACCTTATCTGTTACAATGTACCTGAACAATGAGGAGCTTGAGCAGCTTCTTGTATACGTTTTTGTCTTCACAGACTCGAAGGAGTTGAGCTGTGGCAGATTCTTTCATGGCATTCACCACATCATCTTGAGCCTGAAGAACCTTTATGCGGGATTCGTTCAGTTGCATCGAGTACTCTCTACTCATTAAATTCCCAACATTTTTAATCAAAACCCTAACAAATTTAAAAGCTTCTGGTGCTCAGCTCAGAATGACCTGAAAATTTAGACTCACATTTTCTTGCGAACTTCAACCTGTTTAGTCTTGCGTTCGATTTCTTGTTTGATCCTTTTCTTTTCAGCTTCAAGTATTTGCAATTTCTCTATGTTGAATTCCTGCACTTAATTTTCACTATTCTCATTTTTTTGGTTCATAAAAGCTGAAGAAACACCAAATTCATAGCAAAAAAAACTATAAACCATTGCAGAAAACGGTTGAAGATAATCAAAATTACCTCCTCGGCGGAGACAGAGATCTCGTTGGCTTTCTCCTCCGCCTCCTGACGGATGAATCTAACCATCTGTTGTATCTGTTTTGATACATCGCCATCATTCATTGTTTTTTGTTCTTTGATTGTACCAAATCAAATCCCTTATCGTAATGAAGAATCCCACAATTTATAAGGTTGATTAGTTGCGAAATCCAATCCGTCATTTTTGTTCATTTAGAATTGAACAGATCAAAACCTTCTACCTTGTATTTCGCCACTAATAAATTCTTCAGTTTTATTAATAAAGCTTTTCGATCGGAAGTGAATATTACATGTCATGTCAGGGTACAAAATACATGGGATTAGGAAGCTTAAAGGTTCGGTTCCCTGAAACTTCGCCTTGGAGATCGCTCCACTGGTCACCGACGTTACCCCATATCCTGTAACCTTTTGCAACTAATTTCTTTCTTATTTCAGATTTAAACAACACTGCACTTCGTCCTTTGTACGCTTCGGTCCTCATAATCAGCTGTTCGTACCCAACAAAACCTTGAGTTTGCAGATTATCTAGAGTTGCCTGACCAAGATTCTGTTCATCTCTTCCGGTGACCAGTATCACTTTGAAACCCCTTCCGATCAAGTCTTTGAACAGTCCAAGTACTGAACGAATAGCTGGACAAGCTCCTTTCAATGCCCATGTCCTGAAACCAACTGGGTCGAATGGATCACACCTGCACCATCAGAGGAGAAGAGTAGTTCGTATCAGAGCAAGAGGAACATACGAGGAAAGATATTGAATTTCGTATCAGAGCAAGAAGAACATACAAGAAAAGATAATGAATCTTCATGCATGTGGAATTGTGGACTCCATTCGATACTTACCCGTACTTCTTTTCTTTGTAGTAACCGACATTGGAGATGCAGGTATCGTCAACATCTAGGATCCAAGCGTCCAAGCCGTCGCCGGAGGGAACCATCTCGTTCACATAGCTCCATATTTGATCAATCACCAAGTTAAGGTCTTTTTCGTACTGACCTTCGGTCATGTAGTTCTCGACATAGAACAAGCATTGAGTAGGGACAGTCCGCCATGCACGTAAGTTATTGGCCTCCACTGCTAGTCTCCAGCTCAGGCAATAGGCACCGCCGTCTGCGAAGGTTGGCCTCCAGAAACTGGGGTTCAGGCCAGTTACCTTTGAAACTAATGCCAAGGCGAGTACTACGAACTCCATTACACGATGGATCATGGCCCTGATAATGAATTCAAGTTGCTTCCGCACTAAATGCCACTTGGACTTAGTAACAGCAGAGACTACAAAGGAGGAACAAGTTTCTGCCATAGACAAAGAAGAAGAAACAATGAAATCAATGAAGGAATTTCTGGTTGGATGGTCTACTTATACTGAAATTGGATATAATAATACAAAATTTCAACTGGGCCTGCAGTGAAGACTTGCATAGTTGCATTGAATTATATGGAAACCAAACAACACGCAGCAGAGCACATGAAAGAGGAGCTCAAGGAAGGTTCTCTTTGCTGACTCGTTCAAAGTGAAACTGTTCCACCGGGAAACCCACACTCTCAGAGCTCTCGAGTGTCACACTCATATTCTTACCTAAAATCAACTTACAGGAACTAATTTAGATGCATATAGTATAGGAAGAACAGGGTAGAGAGTGAGTGATGTGATCGTTCATTACAGAGTACCAGCTACGAGAGACAAACGTAAAGAATAAGATGCAGCAGATTTGGATACATGTATGAATTTTTTGTGTTCAGGAATTTGTTTCTTAGCGTAGAACCTGCAGCAAAAAGCCATTGACTTGAAATTTTATTTATTTAAAGTCACTTGACTTGACTCCTCTTTCTTTTTTCTTTAGCTCCTCACATGGCGTAATGTTCTGGTAATGGGACATTCAGTAAAACTTCTAAGCTTCTTACAACCCTTCTTCTTCTTCTAGTTTTTGGAGGATTTTCTGAACTACATAAACATGAATGTACAGTTAAGTAATACCCACCTATTTTTTCTCCAGGATCACAAGATAGTAGGCGAAATGTGAGTCGAACCAAGCTTCCTGGAAAAGGAAAACTATTAACAGAACAAGCAGTTTCAGTGAGTATATATATATATAGATAGAGAGAGATTTAAGCTTAAAGCTGGAGAGAAGAGATGCATTAACTATGCAGGTAGGTAGGTGGTGTTGGCGTCGGAAAGCAGAAGAGCTTGTGAAGATGGATTGATGATTTTGTGGAATGAGCAATTGAAGTAAAAGCAAACTCCAAAAGTGGAAATGGAGTCAGGGACCATCAACTCAATCTTTGCCCATTTGCTGGTCGGCATGATGAGTGTTAGTAGGAGTGGACTATGTCACCTCAAACACGACCGACCATTCCTAATGCTAAGAGGAAAAAGTTTGGTTGCAATTAGCAGGGTTAGCAATACAATTCTTATTAAGGCTATGTTTTTTTTATCGTTTGGAAAGAGCTGATAATCTCAAACAGTTCTTATTCAACTACCAATTATTTGGTAAAAGACATCAAACAGTTTCTGATAACTGTTCAAGCCTCAAACAACTTCTGATTCAATAAGTTATTAAAAATAACTTTTTCTAATCAGCTACCAGTTATTAGCTATCAGTTCAAACAAACAGGGCTTAAGTTTGGCTAGATTTGATCAATAAATTAATGAAATTTTAAATTTAAAAAATTAACTTTAATTTTGATTTAAAATTTCAAATGCTATAAAAATAATTATAAATAATAATATTATTATTAATTAGTAGATATAAATAATATTTACCTAATTGAATAAGAAGATACAATATGAGTTTTATTAGTCACTAGAAAGTGGAGAATGTCCACTTCTTTAGTTGTGTAATGGTATTCATTCATATATGTGCATGCTTGTAAATGCTCATTTGGTGATTTTTCTATGATTTGATTGTGACTTTGTAGAATTTAGGGTAGGGAGGCAATTATATTTTAGTTTTGATTTTTTTGGGGGAAAGAATGATAAATCTAAGTAAAGTATTCACTTAAAATTTTATGTTTATTTATATAGAATGAGTGGTAATAAAGGCACTTAAGACTCGTTTGGTACACCGTATTAGACTTTAGATTAGAGTAAATAGTCAATATCAAGCGTTTGGTGTCAACTTGTATTATTTAATTAACTGGCTATTTAAAACATGTTGGACTTTTAATACTCTCCTTACCTTACTAACTAATACAACTCACGTAGCCCGATTTAAATAATATACGATTAACTATACAACTAGAGAAAAAGTGTTCATGTGAGAAATTAAATGTTATACATTATTTGGTACTCTTTTTATTAGCATATTTGTGTATATTTGAATTTTTATGAGATATTATAATTATTATAATGGACTAGTTCATGTAAGTTTATCTTATAGATATTGGCAAAAACAAATGAAAAAAATTATTTCCATATGAATCTTACAAAAAAAACTATGTCATTTAAATTTAAATTTTCACTTAATTTATCAAAGATTTTTTTATATATAAAAATAATCCGATCTGATGTTATCCAAAACAACACCAAATACAATATAACTTAGCCATACTATTTATCCGGAACAGCATCAAACACTTTATAATATTATGGATAAATATTTAGTACTCTCCGGAACAGATTAATATTATCCGATAGAAATTAATTAGTACAATCTGATGTACCAAACGAGTCCATAATCTGCCCTCCACATTCTTTAATTATAAGTGTGTCCACAAAA